>JAOTOM010004911.1:0-137500 GCA_034440615.1 Ashinkailepas kermadecensis | reverse complement strand
CAAAAGAAGTACACAATCCAGCACGAACATGGTGGTGGTAGTTTGTTGAGTGGTTTAGGGCATATGGGAGGTGGCTAGACACGATGATAGCAGAGGCAGAGCACGGAGTAGGCGGGGCAGATAGCAATAGACACGGGCGACGCCAAGGACTTTCAGAAAGCAGCTGTCGAAAACAAAACATTATGTTCATGTAGTGCGACAGGGGTGGTGAAAAGTCCGCTTAAACTACGTTTAACCAGACTGGTGGCTAAGAGTGGTTTCAACAGACTAAAATAAGCTGGTTGGTTATTGGTTTTACGACACGTCGACCGTTGAGACATGTAGCGTCGCCAATCTCTCACGCCGATTGGTCGCGGGCGAAGAGTAGCGACAGGTGGGCTAAAATAAGCTGAAACCGGTCACACTCACAAAACCAACATTTCATAGGCAGAATAGAACACATTCCAAGCTGCAGGGCTTCTCATATTAGAGGATCATTATGCAGTTTAAAATATTCGCGGTCTTTCCGAAGAACGTTGCTATACGTATTAAGTTGTATATCGAACGCTTCCCAACGATTCCAGGTGTTGCTTTTGAATGGGCGGCTTCCCAGGCAGTGCTTTTTCCACCGATCATCATAATCTTAACGATACAAGATCCAAATCAAGATGGTGTACAAGCACCACCTGCGACACCAGCATGAAGGCTGTACCTATGTCCACAGACAAGCTGGCCCCTCAAGCGTACGAATTTTCCAGGTGCCTTAACACACGCCGGAGGGCCTCTCACATAGCGCACACTGGAGGGGAGGGGTGGATTCGGCCCTTTCCCGTAAGATCTTGGAATATACGGAAGCTACAAGCACACAATTTGGAGGGTAGGTTATGACTGTAGTGAACTTGCCTCAGTATAAATTATATGAACCTAGGTCAATGCCTCCGAGTCAAATGAGGTCGAGATCTGTCGCCACACCGCACCGCCGCACCGACAAAACCTTAGTGACCTTGAATGCTCGGCGGCCAGCCGGTCGGTCGACCTTGCACACCGGCAGTTATGTGTATTTACCGACGGATTTCGATTTTTTGCATAGGATGCGCTGATCAATTTTTTTCAAAGTCACACGATTTAATTACAATAACCCCGCCCGTTTATGAGATATTGTCGAAAAACGGTGGGTGGGTGGATTCCCCTTGCCCCGCCCCCGGTGCGCGTGTAAACACTAGCAACATTTTTGACCCTAGTTACGTAGGTTCGTAAGAGCTGATACAAGTTGGAACAATCCAGGCCCGCAGCCCATCGACTGTGCAAAATATTGCCAAATCAAGGACGGTATTCACCGACACGTTACCAGCAACCATTCAATTGCTTTTTAAGCTAGAAAAACTAGCTCGGTACGTTCAATTAGATAACACTTTTTGTCTCCGAAATAATGCCGAATTCGGTATGTCAGTTTATGTCTCTTCATGACAAATTCGACAAAACTTCAAAGATACAAAAGTGTTAGCTAGTCTTAGCCACCAGGTGGCTGAAACTAGCCTTGTCCAGCTGGTCTGAACACTGGCTTAACCGGTTATAACCGCGCAGTGACACGCTTGCCAGCCACACTATGCGACAGGCGCAATGCTAAATCTCGGCGGGCTTCAGGAGCGTTCTCATCACCACCTGGCGTTGCTTATAGCGGCAGTTGCAGGGGATAGTAGCCTGTGGTGAGCAGACAGATCGGCTGGTTATTTGGGCTTACGGGTGCATCGACTGCGTTGGTCACACCGCACCCAAAGGAGGACAGATGGAAGACAGAGTAGGGAATACACCTACACCGATCGTGGAGCAGCACGGGCGATATCGGGCAGTGGTGGGTACACCGAGCCGGGAGCAGCACGGACGGCACAAGACAGGGGTGAGTACACCGAGCGGGGAGCAGCACGGGCGACACCAGGCAGTGGTGAGTACACCGAACGGGTGGGGGGGGGCAGCACGCGTGACACCAGACAGTGGCGAAGGAGTAGTACAGACAGTAGCGAGGGACAGAAGACAGTCTGGACGATGCTCGGACTGCGCCTGCTTGTGTGACCGTCTGTTTATTATTGAGGACGCAGTCAAGAGGCGAATGCCAGGTGGCCGGCCCCGGGGAGGTGGCGGTAGCGGTAGCGGCTCGTCCGCCAGTCTCGATGCTGCCGGCGGCTGTAGGGCCGAGGTCCGGCAGGAGAGCCACCCGACTGCCAGATCTGCCATCAGTTCAGCATTCCGGACACGTTGCGGCTCGGCGTACGGCGAGCCGGCCGGAGTTCCGCGGCTCCAGACAGACGGGAGGGGAGGGGACGGGGTACGTTGGTGGTCAGAGGCGGCCGACTGCGCACCAGTAATCCTGTGAATTTCCACAGGAGTCAGGAGCCCCTGTCTGCCTGACCACTGAATGCAAAGATGCAATATCGTTTAACTGAATCTACGCAAAAGGTGGCTGATTAATGCTGGCGTCACTTCGCTTGATTAGCTATACGAGGAACAGACCGCACCGACCATGCGTGATTCTGCAGTGCTCGTCGCATCATTTCCCAAACATACAAAACATGATGGGCCGTCGCCGTCTCTCAGACACGATCGGGGCTGATACACCGGCTTCATCGTGCCCAGTTTACGGTTGGGATTTTCTTCACTGTGTAGGCTATGTCTGTTCATCTTCCAAACTTTCAGCGTGCTGCCATTTCCCACTTTTGTCTGTTCAGATTTTAGTGTAAAGGGAAGTCATTTTATTTTCGATGCTGAGGAATGTTTTTGGTTAGTGCTTTGCTTTGTGCATTTGTGTGTATACTGACGCATCAAATATCAAACCACACGCTGGAATGATGAGTAAATACACTTGACTTGACTTCGCGTGTTTAGCTATCCTGCTCTTTCAGAACAGTTATGATAGAAGAAGACATTGACTGTGCAGTTTGTATACTGGAATACATAAAGACCTTCTTGACAAAATTATAATAATTTAGTCAACTCCTATCATCTACTACCCAGTCGAAATCGAAACTACATAATGGTTTGCTTATAGAGCTAAACACTAATTGCACATTGTGATCTCCATTTTGGCTTCATATTATTACATAAAACTCGATTGAATCCTAAAGATTAAGCCAGCTTCGA
Organism: Ashinkailepas kermadecensis; assembly: GCA_034440615.1. Classification (NCBI taxonomy): domain Eukaryota; kingdom Metazoa; phylum Arthropoda; class Thecostraca; family Neolepadidae; genus Ashinkailepas; species Ashinkailepas kermadecensis. Next base: position 134,386 of record JAOTOM010004911.1, on the reverse strand, counting down.
ATCGCCAATTATACGTCGGTACACCAGGTCGTGTGCGTATGATCCCCTAGTGGTTCACGAGGTCAACTTTTTATGGGAACGTGCTAGGCTCGAGGCCAGCCACTAGAAAACTCGACGCCCTATGGCTTACCCATGTGTTTGACTGCGTTGGCCAGAAATAACACCGCAGATGCGTGGGTTCGTAAAGAACCTAATTACAAAAGGATCATCGGCCATGCCGTAAAACGAAATAAGTATGGATTACGGGGCCCAGTGGGAGGGGGTGGGGGTTCCACACCACATATATCATCAGACCAGTTTCCGTTGATTTCACAACGATCACGACTACAGTAACCTCTCTGAATGCTCTCCGGGGCGCATGAACAGCGGGAAGTTGACAGATTAGCGCCAGCTTTCCGCATATGGCTAAAGGTTATGATCAAGGTACGTGGGGGACATAGACCGTTCTCATGCTTCTACCGTTCTCCATAGCCGCCACTTCAGCGACCTCAATGACCACGACTCCACCCCAGTGACCTCAGTGACGACCACCGTCCGACAGCCGACCTGGCACCGCCTCCTTCCGCCTTAACCCGTGACTCGTCAGCAACTCGGCCAACAGCTCGGCGTGGCTTGAGCAATGAGCGCCAATGATGCCCTGTCGTCGACGACCGATACGAATTAATGGGTGGTACCGGCCGTCGGCGGCCCAAGACGCCTTGGTGTCGACGTTGTGCAGCGTACACTGCACGGCGGTCGGCAGCCCAAGTGGCCTTGATGTACACTGCATGGGCCGGCAGCTCACGAGGCCTTGGCGTGCACGATGTACCATGTCCATTGCATGGCGGCTGGCGACCCACGAGGTCTTGGTGTCGACGCTGTACAGTGTACACTGCACGGCCGTTGGTGGCCCACGAGGCCTTGGTGTACACTGCACGGCCCAGCGACCCACGTGTCCTTGCTGTGCACGATATACAGTGTGCACTGCACGGCCCAGCGGCCCATGCGGCTTTGGTGTGCACTACACGGCCCAGCAGCCCATGAGGCCTTCGTGTACACGCTGTACAGTGTACATTGCGCGGCCGCCGGCGGCCCACGAGGCCTTGATGTACACTGCACGGTCGGGCGGCCCATGAGGCCTTGTTGTACACGCCGTACAATGTACACTGCACAGCTCAGTGACCCACGAGGCCTTGTTGTGCACGCTGAACGGTGTACACTGCACGGCCGTCGGCGGCTCCACGTGTGCCCGGAATGGCACGCAGACACGCCGCAGCTCCTTGTACGCCCGGAACAGCGCAGGGGCGGCACTACCAGGCGGCCATGGGTCGTGTGTGCCGGACAGACGACAGAGCAGCATCCGAGGCCAGGCAACCCTGGATCCGTCACGCAATAGCCAAGGTCACTGCCTGCACTGTCTCCGTCCCTCAACAAACTGAGGGTCAATACGGGGCGCCGGCGGGGGACACAATTTCCACGTCCACACCCCAACAGACTGATATTCGGTACGGGGCGCCGGTGGCGGGGGGTGACGAGCGTCAGACACGCATCACGAGCTGGTCACGATTCCGTCCGCCACGCCCGGCCGGCAGTGCATACACCAGCTACGAACAACTCCCCGGAACCATTTGTCCGACTGCCGGCGGCGGCCGATACGATACGTGGCCCGCCGTCCGCACAACACGGCAGCTACGCCATCGAATCTTGGAAGGCTCCGTCCTGGTCTCACACCGTACACAGGGGCATCGGCCGGGCCCGCCGTATCACCGTACCGCGTCAATACACACGTCCCCCAGTAGACCGGCCACCGCCCCGACCCGACCCTACCGCCAGTTATCCAGGCTCAAAGCAGGCGCGCCCGTTTCGATCTGCTAAATATAGCCGCGTCAGCAGACCAGCTAACACAATCATGGCGCACACCCGCGCCGCCGAGGACGGGAGGGGGCGGGGACAGCGGAGGAGGGATGTGGTGGCCCTGACGCCGACTGCTCGCGTCGGCAGGGGCAGGTCATAAATACTGCCGTCGGCGGCTCCGGAGGGCTCGGGCCACTTCCGCTGCACCTGTCACGCCGCTGATGGTGATGCTGAAGGCAGCGGCACTAATCGCAGCTGCACCAATGGCAGCAGCGTCACTGGCAGCTGTACCACTGGCAGCGGCACCACTGATAGCTGTACCACTGGCAGCGGCACCACTGGTAGCTGCGCTACTGACAGTTGTACCACTGACAGCGGCACCACTGGTAGCTGTGACTTGAAATTATTAAATTTCAGTGGAGACCCACACTTAATGATAATTGTTGTTGACATCATTCTTTCGCTTTGACGTCATTAAGTGCCATTTTCCGTTTTGATACAGGCTATGAGTGAGATTTGTGTCTTTAAAAGCACGTATTGGTTCTTGCAGCAGTACTGCCCAATGGTAAAGGCAACAGACACATTACTGACATGATCACCATCATCAAACTACGCATAAATGTCATAGCAAGGAGCCTCAATAGGCATTATCCATATACATTTGCACATTTTGAAAACATAATTTGGCTTTTTACATCACCCTCTTCCCCATCCACTCTAAAAAAATCGATTTCAAGGCGCGGAATGGAAGCGGCACGACTGGCAAGTGTACCACTGGCAGATGCACCACTGGCAGCGGCAGCACTGGCAATTGTACCACTAGCAGATTCACCACTGGCAGCGGCACCACTGGCAGGTGTACCACTGGCAGGTGTACCACTGGCAGGTGTACCACTGGCAGGTGTACCACTGGCAGATGTACCACTGGCAGGTGTACCACTGGCAGCGGCACCACTGGCAGCGGCAGCACTGGCAATTGTACCACTGGCAGCGGCACCACTGGCAGGTGTACCACTGGCAGCTGTACCACTGGCAGCTGTACCACTGGTAGGTGCACCACTGGCAGCGGCACCACTGGCAGCGGCACCACTGGCAGGTGTACCACTGGCAGCTGTACCACTGGTAGGTGCACCACTGGCAGGTGTACCACTGGCAGATGCACCACTGGCAGGTGTACCACTGGCAGGTGTACCACTGGCAGGTGTACCACTGGCAGATGCACCACTGGCAGGTGTACCACTAGCAGCTGCACCACTGATAACGGCATCGCTGGCAGCGGCATCGCTGGTCATGGGGACAGGGGACAGGGGACAACAGGGGAACACCCTGGTAGTGTGCCAGCGGAGATGAAGGGCACATGACTGGAGACTCTGGGTGGGTCGGAGGTGTTTGTTTGGTAGCCTGCTAGTTTGGTAGCCTGCTAATGTTCAGCTGTCATTTTCCCTATTCAATCTGAGAATATGTCTCGAAAATAAAGACCCTTTGGCTTCGTGACATATTTATAGCTCTGGGAAGGCATCACAGCATAACTCGAATGGAGGCATCACACTTAAGACAGACAAGGGAGACGTGTAAGCTGTAGCAGAAAATGCCACATCCAACAGGAAGTCGAAGTACGGTCCTGACTGGATAATGTTCGCACGTTCGCTTCAACTTTCCTCAAGCGACACCTGCCGCTGCACTGACCCGGAACGGCGTCCGGCTCAGCCAAACCGACCGCCAAACAATAATATTAATGGCATCTGGCATCTAGCACAGTGGTAGCGGGGCAACACGGATGCCCCATGAAAATGACAGCAGGGTAGGACACTGTCTGCAGGAAGGGGACATCGGGAAAACGAGGAGGGGACACACCACCAACACTAAACCCATACATGTCCAGCTGGGCACCAACGGAGAATGAAACGGGACACAGTTGAACTGGGAGGGGGCGGGGCGAAAGCCCGCCGGAGGTACCATGGTCAACGTTCAAGCGTACCATGGTCATGGCCAGGGTCCCAACCGGTGTGCACTGTATCAGAAGCACGGGATGTCGCCATGCCACAACGGGGGTACAACAGGGGGTGGAGGGCATCAAAGTCCGCCAGCTTCACCAGCGTGACAGCGTAGCTGGGCAAGAGGGTTGGAGGAGGGGAGGGGAGGAGAGGGTGTCAGACAATGACAGGTTGTCAACAGCACTCACAGCGCGTCACCAGTTGTCGGTGAAATGTCGAGCCGGGTCACCGCGCCGGCCACTAGCGGGCACGGTCCGAGCGTGCCCTCGGCTGGAGCCGTCTGTCGGGCACTGCGCCGGCCGCTAACGGGCACGGTCCGAGCGTGCCCTCGGCTGGAGCCGTCTGTCGGGCACTGCGCCGGCCGCTAACGGGCACGGTCCGAGCGTGCCCCCGGCTGGAGCCGTCTGTCGGGCACTGCACCGGCCGCTAACGGGCACGGTCCGAGCGTTCCCTCGGCTGGAGCCGTCTGTCGGGCACTGCGCCGCCCGCTAACGAGCACGGTCCGAGCGTGCCCTCGGCTGGAGCCGTCTGTCCGGCCCCGCGCAGGCCCCGCACGAGCGCCAGCACCGTCCCGCGGCTCCACCACACATACCACACCGGCGGCCGCCGGACGACTGGGCCGGCCGGGCGGCCGCCGCGCAGACCCCGGGCCCCGGCGCCGCCCCTGCGGCGCGTGACTCACCCCCTCCGTCGACGTACGGTGGGCCGAGAGGGGACCGCCGCGCCGCGACGCCTGCTGCCCAGACCGGGACCGCTCGACACTACAGCACACAGATGGCCCGCTCCCAGTCCCGCGGTGACGTCATTGGAGCGGGTCATCGGCCCACCCAAGTAGTGGCGCCAAAATTGTCAGTGACACGATTGATCGCATGTCCTGGAGCAATGATGGGATGAGTGGTATCACACGGCCAACTAATGGTTTCGCAGATAGCTGTCCAGCGCAAGATGGATCTGTAGAAACACAAATGATAGCCAACCACCCGGCACCCAGCAACATTTGCAGACCTCATTTGATTGACAGTTTGGGTCTACGGGCGCCAAGTGGACTACACAGCACCGTAGGACTTAACTTCAGGGCGGAGTTAATCCGACATGCATTGCCAATCGGAGCAGCGCTTCCGACTAGGTATACCGGTCAGCGCAGGGAGGGCATCAACTCACTTACCCGGCTCTATCAACCCGCCTGAACTGGACGAACCGATCACCACCTCTGGGAACACAAGCCACGTCACCACCCGAGAATCGCTCCGACTGGTGGCAATCCACAGCAAAGGAGTCAGCGCAAGAACGGCGGTGTCTCCGGATGCCGAGGCGGCATTCAGCTCGCGCGGCCGACATGGCGGGAAACCGCAGATAGCACAGACGAGCGGCAAACTCCGCTTCAGTTGCAGAGTTGCATCTCCATCCCGCGCGTGGTTGCATCTCCATCCTGTACATGCACACACCATTTCGGCTTCGCAACCTATCGCTTCTCGATCAGAATGACATCTCGTTTGCGGCGGCTACCTCAAAGGATACTTTGAAGGTGATTCTAGCTACATTTGTGACGCTTGAACGGTTCGCAGTGAGGTAGCATTCAGGATCGCGTCGTTCAGCTGACGAAGTCGGCAAAAGGAACTCAGCGGGCCCAGCTAACGGTCTGTGGAGACTGCCGGAATAGTTGGTGCCTGACGACGGTGCTGCTGAAATGATAGCACGTCTCATGAGTCACACCCACCACCCCGCTTGAATTGTTTCTTCCCTTTTTTGGAAAAAAATCTACAATCAAGGGTGGAAAAACAGGCTGCTCCTAGACTTCTGGCGTCCAGGACATTATCCTCTCCAGAAAAATACTTACTAATTTTTCTCATTTGGAGGTTGAATGGTGCTGTTTGACTATGTACTGCTCTGTGACGAAGTGTGCGAGATTCACTGGACAGTGCAAGCTGAGATCCTGATGTCACAGGTTTGAAGAAAAATATCCTCTCCAAATTCGATCACCCCAAAATTTTCCTTTCCTCATACATGATTGCAAGATACAAATCCAGCCCAGAATGCAATAGTGTCTCAGAAGAACGTTACTGCTAGACCAGTTTGTACCAGAAGAAAGGCGGCTACTTAAGCATTCGCCTCAGAAATGATAGTTATAGTCAATTTCATGAGAAATACTGCTGATATGTTACTTTGCTACGTATCCAGCTATTACCGACGGCTCCCACATGGTTATGCAGCCACAAAGCAGCTTAGCTTCCCAATCCGGTAACGGGGCGTCGTTTGGTGCTTGAAGGTCAGTATCATCACCATCTCAATAAAACCCACTTCCTCGAAGTGAGTATGAATGTGAATGGAGTCAAGCACGCAATCAACATGCATCATATGATACCGCAGAAGCATGAAAGGAGGTCGTGCAAAACATGACTCACTCGATATTGTCTGTCATCGTCATTAATTGGCAAAAGCGCAAACATGTCTACCCCAGCACCAAAAGAAGATGAAAAAACTAAATAAATAATAGTACAACAATAGCACGCATGGGGCGGCTGTATCCCGCAATGTGCTCTTCATCTGTTTCCCATCAACCATCGCTCTGGTATTATTTGAAGTCCAGAACGGGCCAACACCGAACTAGCATCCCGTGGGCACCGCTGCGGCGACAGCGGCGCTGGTGAGGGGCCAGCGGTATGCTGCCGTGGTCGGCTCTTCCAGCCCGTGTAGCCGAGCATCTGATGGTCAGACACGCGCACAGGCATCGGCGCCAGTCGACGCCAGTCTGTGGTGTGCGCCGGCACGTGGCGCAGCATAGTGCCGACGGTGCTGCGCCATGGCTCTGGTTGCAAAGCAGCCGCAAGGCCCACTGGTCAACTGTGGCACGTATGTTCTGGCCCCACCCTTGATCCTTAACCCCACCCCACGTACTGGTCACGACCGGCGGCGGAAAGGCTACCCTGTGCGGGATCTGTGTCGTTGAAAAAATAATGCCTTCTGAACAAAACTATCGTCTCATTTTCCTTCCGGCTGCATTGTTGGACGCCGCTGATTGACAATGAACTGCCAAATGCACTACTCGTCTAAAAAAAAAAGGTTTAATTTCTAATGGTCTTAATTTCAAGCCCGCAAAAACACATGTGCAACTGTTCGAGACAACAATGGAGTTGGTGGAGATGCAAAATACCAGAGCGATATGTTGCGAATTAATATTTTGCGAGTCAGTTCTATTACGATTCGATACTTTGCGGAGTCGATATCCTGCCGCGCCGATATTTTGCCGAGTAGATATGCAACGTGTACGTAATTAGTGTGTCGATATTCTGCGTGTGGATATATTGCGATTGATATTTGGCGTGCGAATATTCCGTCGTGCAAGATATACGAAGGCTTACAAGCCCAATGCACAACAGCCTCACACCTCAAACCCCATGCTTCCAACCTCCTGCTCACCGACATATATGCCTCGATCTTCTCCGAATCATGAATTCTGATGCACGAACCCAGCGATGGTGCCGTGCTGACCCGACACGCTGCCACCGCCCGCCGCTGGGTGGGCTGGCCGGCGCTGCCGACAACCATCCGGTCCCCAGCGCGGATCCAAACCGGCAGAACATGGCAGCTAATACGCCATAAAACCCAGGTAAATCAAATGCAAGCTGTTGGATCGTCCACCGCAGGTCAGGCCAGCAGTTCAAGGAATGCTTGCCTGGATCCGGCACTGGGGCTCCGATAAGCAGTCCGGTTATGTCCTCTCTGGATCCGCCACAGTCGCTGGGACGAACAGTTTGGGATGTCTCCCTCGATCCCTCATCAGGGGTGCTACGAGCAGCTCGGAAAGGATGGGGCGTCTCCTTTAGGCGTGCAGACGCCGACAAGCTGCATCGACCGGAAATGGCGCGTCTTCAAAGGGTGCGAGCACGAGACGCACTTCAAAAGCGAGTATCGGATTGGCGTGACGGCTCGGACGCGAAGCACCTGTCGACCAGTGCCTGGCCACGACTGTGAAGGGGGAGGGGATTACCGAGGAGCATGGCTCGCCGGGAGCCAGCTGACCGCCGCCGTCAGGTACGCTCCAGCATAATCTGATTATGCTCGCCTCGGAGGTACATACAGGCTTCCGTTTGGAGCCGTGGGCATGATGTCATTAGTGGACGGCGTACTCCGCCTCACAAGGCCGTGGGATATGAATTGCGGCGCTGATCTCACGGGGAAACACGACGAAAAGCTTCCTCTAGCTGTGCGAGGAGATATGAGTGGCACGTGTGTAAACCAGCTGTCATTAGTGTGGCCAAAAGCTGCAACCAACTGGAAAGGCATGCAAACGGATGTCCAGAGTAGAGGCCTTGACGCGGCGTCACGCACACCAGCTGGCACACCCGCTGTCACACTCCAGCTGATCCACACTGTCGACGACCAGCCGACGGCTCAGACGACCCGGCCGGCCACACAGCAACTTCGACATGGACACCTCATTTTTCCATCGCCGCGTTTTCGGAACCTTAGCTTTGCAACACCGTGTGGCCGCGTATTGATTTAAACATCACATGGGCCATGTGGCATTCCATACCGGAGTACGCACCCGCCCACTGCGTGACAATTGTGAAACACGCGACATCCAACTAACATGACACACGCACCACGCCGGGACAAATCGGCCGATTTGGAAGCAGCGAGATGAATCCGTTTACCGCGACCATAGAAAAAAACTGAACAATCACGCCACCTCTATCAGGCCCCCATCACCGGCCTGAGACAGACGGTCTCCCACTGAATGGGATGAAAAATAGGGAATACTGAAGTGCCTTATTCCACGGAGTAACATCAAATCCAGCCGTTGACGTGCCTTACTCCACGGCAAAAAGAGACGTCGATATAAAAATATAACATCAAATTCCCGTACGGTAGATCACCAGCGCTCCAAGGGAGATGCTAGAAAACTCGTGTGAAGCGTACACAGTCAGACTAGTTTGAAAAAGGGCATAAAGGAGAAGGTAATGACTTGATTACTTGAAACTGTGATTGTATTTTGACAACACTTTATGCTTAAAGCTGCACTTCTGTACATATTCTACTACTTACTGTATGACACTGTGGTGTAGCAGCCAATATTGTTTTGCATACCACAACGAAATGCAATATGATGCAATATATGCTTATATATATATATATATATATATATATATATATGTGTGTGTGTGTGTGTGTGTGTGTGTGTGTGTGTGTGTGTGTGTGTGTGTGTGTGTGTGTGTGTGTGCGTGTGTGCGTGCGTGCGTGCGTGCGTGCGTGCGTGCGTGCGTGCGTGCGTGCGTGCGTGCGTGCGTGCGTGCGTGCGTGCGTGCGTGCGTGCGTGCGTGCGTGCGTGCGTGCGTGCGTGCGTGCGTGCGTGCGTGCGTGCGTGCGTGCGTGCGTGCGTGCGTGCGTGCGTGCGTGCGTGCGTGCGTGCGTGTGTGTGTGTGATTAGGGTTTTAGGGCGCATCGACCATGGTAGATCATTTAGCGCCCATATATATATATATATATATATATATATATATATATATATATATATATATATATATATATATTAGAGGGCCAGGGGCCATCGTCAGGAGTGATGAAAAAAAGTTCAAGCTTAAAAAATTGAAAAAAGCACGCTGGAAAAAAACGTGCAAAAAGACACGTGGAATGCAGAAAAGCCTCCTCAGTGGTGCAGACACTCACATAAACTCCAAACCAGAAACAAACTATGTCAAGAATGAATCCTCTGAGGAAGCCCGAGTCGATGGTACATATACATATCGATGCATACACTCACGCACATGCATAGACATATATCCAATATAAGGCGTAATACATACTATATATAATTTATGTTTATGTAATTTTATGTGATATACCAAGACATCGCTTGCGTGTTTAGTTGCGGCCGTAGATTACGTATATGCAGAGATTCGAGGACCTTCAGATCAGCGTTGTCCCTGGCTGTTGCTAGAATTTCTACTTTGAAGTTTGTGTTAGTGTTGCTGTGTTCCGTGTTAGAATGTTTGTCGAGCATGTGTTCGCCTAAAGGTGTGTATGCTCTCCGAAGTCTGGCATCTCCCAAGTGCTCATTGTACCTATCCCTGATACTACGTGTGGTTTCACCGACATAAAATGTTCCAAGACAGCGATTGCACGTTATTTTGTAAACTACGTTTTTCCGTGTGCATCTACCTTTGAGCCCGTTGATACAGGTGTGGCACGTTCTCCTACCAGCAGGGCATGGCGGAATTTCCAGGACTGAGCGGACCATGTAAGATTTCAGCGTAGGTCCGATAGTCCAGGCTACCTTAACATGGTTTAGATGAGACGAATGGATGGCTGCGTTTACCTGTCGACATAGTTGGTCATCGACAAAAGGAAGTCTCATGTAAACATAGCTGGGATTGCTACCCGCTCGATGCCGACGTTGCCAACCTATCCTACTCCTGTTGTGAGGGTGGACAGCACGAGCGGCGGAGTGTACCCGATGTGCTGGGTGTCCGTTTTCCAGGAAAAGAGTAGTCATCTTCGCAAGTCATCTTCGCATCTTCGGCTTTTTTAGTGGTCATCGGGTGGGCCGAATCATAGTGCAAGATGATGGGGGCTGCCATTGGTTTAAAGTACAGCTCGGTGGTGTAGCTCCCATCAGCCTGAACTACAAACAACGTATCAAGGAAAGGAATCGAACTGCTATGACAAGTGTGTTCTAAGGTAAATTTGATGCTGGAATGTTGTTGGTTAATTTCTGCAAAGAAGTCGAGCAGAGAGGCCAAGCCATGTGTCCAAACACCAAAAATATCGTCTATATACCTCATGTAGAGAGCTGGTTTAAAATCATACGAAGCTAAGAAGATCGACTCAAGGCGGTGCATAAAAGCAATCGCTAAAGGAGGTGCACATACATCAATCAATCAATCAATCAATCATATCGGTACATAACATCGGTTACCCATAGCCACTCCTTTTGTCTGCTTGTACATGGAGTTACCGAAACGTATGAGGTTATTGCTGAAAATATGTGTTTGTAATTTCACAGTCCTGTACCCCAATCCCGAAAAGACAAATAGCATCCAGATTGTCCTCGATTAGACGAATCACAGCATCTATTCCCTCCTTTATCGGAATGCTGCCATATACATTTTTCACGTCCATGGTGAAAACAATACTGCCTTCCGGAAGTTTGGTAGGAAACGTTTCTTTCACCCTCTGCAGGTACGACTCCGAGTTTGTCAGATGGGCGGGAACCAACGCTAGTATCTGGACGAGAATCTTACTCAAGAACCAAGATAACTTGTCTAGGGGTCACCACTCGCCGACACTATAGGGCGCAGTGGAACCTCTAGTTTGTGGTTTTTGGGAAGCCCGTATAATTCCGCTGTGCGGCTGGAATGAGGAAGGAGAGATAACACTGTGTCTTTATGTAACTTCCCTGATAAAGTTTCCTTGATGATAGTACATGTTTCGATTTCGAGACGTTTGGTAGGGTTTGGTTGGGAAGTAATGCTCTGATAATCGTCCGTTATTTTCCTGGCCTTTTCAATGTAATCCGTTTTGTTTACCACGACGAATCCTTTGCATTTATCTGACATTTATCTGTTTCGCATAATTATCCGACATTTTGTTCGATGCTTTGATACCAATGACACAGTATATGTATGATTTGTCCAACACCACAGAACAGATGACTGCAAACTATGTGAAGTTTGCATTGCCAGTGAATACTATTTTTATGTGATCCAGCATCAGGACACATATATAGGCTTTGTGGGATGAAACACCAGTAATGTATGCTCCTTGAATGGCTGGTTGGTTGGTTGGTTGGTTATTGGTTTTACGACACGTCGACCGTTAAGTCATATAGCGTCGCCAATCTCTTACGCCGATTGGTCGCGGGCGAAGAGTAGCGACAGGTGAGGTTCGAACCCACAATCTTTCGATTGCGAGACGAGCATCTTACCCCTAGACCACTCGTCCCCGCTCCTTGAATGGAAGAGCAAGACATTTTACTCCTTTGTCTCAGCAATTTGTATGCACTTATCACATTATACACTCTGTAATTACATGAACCCAAGGATTATACACTCCAAATCCAAGAATGGGAAGTGAAAATCCAACACTGATGTTCAATGTAGAGCATGCAGAGACCTCAGGAATCTCAGAAATACAAATCTCAAAGATACAGCACTCCAATTATATTGCTTTGCCAATCTCCGACAAAATTGGAGGATAATCAAATGGGATATCCAACCAACCAACAACTTCTAGTATTATTGCAGTTTGATGTAGAAGACAAGCTTTACACACATTTCACCACCATTAAGCAAACAAAAAGGGTTAGGTTTGGTTTGGTTTGGTTCAGATGAAAACACTCTGTCTGCTTAACTAGGTACCCACCTACCTACCTATTTATTGGCAATGTTCAAACCAGGGTGGGAATTAAGGCAATTCTTCAGATATTTTATCTCTGAAAACATTTCTGCTCTCCAGGTTCATACTGGATAGGATGTGCTTCACATGTACTCTGACACAAATGTGCGAACAAATATATCAACAAAAACAAACACAGAACAACATCCATAAAAATGCTGGTTATTCCACTTATGGTTATTCCACTTCCACTTGTGTTATACTACTTATTCTACCATTCAAACTAACCACTTTTCATAGCAGTCAGCAGCCAGACCATGGATTCACATGCACCAACAGCACTTGCAAGACTGCCTGCACACTGAGTACAATGTACTCTGGTTACTCAAACTCTGGAGCCACATCTACAAAAACCTGCTTTTGAGCCACCCACATAGCAGGAAAATTGACTGTTTTAAGAGACATTCTCCAGAGTCCCAGATACTACCAATCAGAATTGGCTGTTGGTGCTTTCTGTTCTGAAATCTGTCTGCCAACCAATCAATGCAAGGTATATTTATATGATGTCATGACCATTAGCAACTTTGAACACATTGTTAACAATGTCATGCAGCAAACACAAGACCTTGACTGATCCTTTGCATTGCACACCAGAAGAAGAAGAACCTTGGGTTCTTTTACGACACATTCAACCTCTAGGTCATATAGCGTCGCCAACCTCTCACACTGATTGGTCGCGGGCGGACTCGGTAATGCCGTCGGTTGTGAGATTAGAACCCACGATTTTGCGATCAAGAGTCTGACACTCTACCAACTGAGCTACCACAGCCCCCTTGCATTGCACACTACTATCACATCCAACTGTGGCGTGTGTGGTAGCGGAGGTGGGTTCGTATTATGTAGGAATTGGCTGTGTAAGTAGGTATGTGCTATGGCTAACTAGGCTAGGTATGGCTATCCTTGTACTGAAACCAACAGTGAAAGGAAAGCACATTGCTCCTGTGAGTTAGAGATGAAGCTGTGCCAATTATCACTATTTGCTGTCAGGAGGTGTCATCCATTGTTCACTTCTTTGTTCCTATGCTTTAACACTTGATTTGACCAAAAATGACAATGCATATTACTAATGCATATTACATAGGTACTGACTACATAGGTTTTTCCCATCTGTTACCTGTAAACAGATTCCATGCATTAAAAAATGTGCATGAAAATGTACTCTGGAAGAGGTCTGTATGCACTCCCAACCCAGAAATTAAGTTTCCCACCCTGGTTCAAAACCATCTGAAACAGAGAAAATGGGTAATGCTACTAGCATGTAACATTACCATCTAAGGTTAGGCTATTGTTTTATGCTGGACAATTTTTAGAAAGAACCTTTTGGGGTGGAGGGATTTTTTTTTTTAAATTAAATTGTTTCTTCAAAAACAGCCAAGGCCATGCTAGGCAGGGTGGGAATTAAGGCACTTCTTAAGAGATTCTATCTCTGAAAACATTTTTGCACTCTGGGTTCATACTGGATAGGGTGGGCTTCACATGTACTCCAACACAAATGTGGGAACAAAGATATCAATAAAAACAAACACAGAACAACACTAAAAAAAACACTGGGTATTCCACTTAGTCACCACTCAAACTAAACACTTTTTGTGGCAGTCAGCAGCCAGACCACATCCTCACACACTCCATGAATCTCAACCACCGGAATTGCCGACAACAACGAGCCACAGCAACTTGCAAGATGATGTGCATGCACACTGAGTACACTGTTCTCCGGCTTTGGAGCAGCGTCTCGGAAAACCTGTGTTCCTGCCACCCATATAGTGGGAAAGTTTGACAGTTTTAAGAGACGTTCTCTGGAGTCCCGGAAGCCACCGATCGGAATTGGCTGAGTTAGCATTTTCTGTTCCGAAATCTGTCCATCAACCAATAAATGCAAGGTAGTTTTCATATGACATCATAATAATTATTGATTGATTGATTGCTTGGGCTTTGGGGTGCATCAACTGCTACGTCATAACAATTAGCAACTTTGAACACATGTTAACAGTGGCATACTGCAAACACAAGACCTTGACTGATCCTTTGCTTTGATCACATCCAACTGTGGCATGTGCAGTAGCGGGGTTGTGTTCATATTACGTGGGAAATTGGCTTTGTTGGTAGGTGTGCACTCTGAGCTGAGGGTGAAATCTGAAGTATTTTTGTTTGTTTTTCATATGGCTAGCCTTGTACTGAGACCAAAAGTGAAAGGAAAGCACATTGCTCCTGTGAGTTATGAGAAACAAAACAGTACTGATTATTATGAGTCACTGCCGGGCAGTGCCATCCATTGTTCACTTCTTTGTTCCTGTGTTTTGACATTTGATGTGACCAAAAATGAGAATGATATTACTTATGCATATTATGTAGGTACTGATTTGTTTTCTGGTCAGTTAGTGGTAAACAGATTCCATGCATAAAAATAATGTCCATGAAAATTTACTCCCAAAGAAATCGGTATGCACTCCGACTCCCAACCCGGAATGCAAGTTTCCCACTCTGATGCTAGGTTAAGTTTTTTTAGACAAAAAATTGTTTTGACAATTTTCTTTTCTTTTAATAATTTGTCATTTTGCATGGAAAGTAAGGCTAGGTTAGGTTGGGTTGTTGCATTTTTTTTTTTTTTTAACACTACCCTCCCAACTCCGAGCCCCTTTTTGGGTGTTATTTTGCCTCCCAACTGAAAAGTATGCACTTGCAGAGCAAATGAGTGGTCACATCATGTTCAGCACATCCACATACCTACATTGCATTAAGAAACGAAATTCAAACAAATTAGAAACTACCTTAAATTGCAAATTTACCCCTACCCACCTGTGTATTTTCATCACATCGAGGTCACAGCTTTTCTGCTACTATTAATGGAAAATATCTTCAGTTCTCGATGACTGGAGATCACTTGATTGCACCGCTAGAGGATCATGGCTCAATATTTTAGCCTGCATCGCCCTCCACACGACCGGCACTCACATAATCAGTTTAAAAATAAATCACAAATGTCTCAAATCAAGCTTTCATTTTATGCCTGGCGACAGTTGTTAGTATAGCGCTGCTGTTTTGACTTGTCTAGACGTCATATTATGACGTCACATACCCCAATCTTACTGGGACCACAAAAAATAGCGTCGCAGTCTTTGAAAATCACACTGGGGGTCCAAATAGGTCGCACCGGGACCCACAAAGTCGCAGCTAGTCCATAAGCATAAATTCTGATCCGGAATGACATTCTGCGACTTAAAAACTCGCGTCAAAGACCCCAAAACCGTCGGGCCACAAAAAATTAACGTGTTGGGGTGGGAACTGAAAAGAAATCGCACCGGGAACACGAATAATCGTACTTGGCCAAAAACAGTGGGCGCAGCCATGACTACTGCTCACCCTGCAGTTGATCCTTTAGTCAACCGCACCAGCAATCTGGCGACACAGGATTGTGTGTAAAGAAAATGTACGACCTTCAATATACCAGGAGGTGCTGAGTTGATATCAGAAGTAACGATAAAGGTTATATTTTACTACTCAACGTTTCGGCCAGGGGCCATCGTCAAGAGTGACCTTTATCGTTACTTCTGATATCAACTCAGCACCTCCTGGTATATTGAAGGTCGCATATTTTCTTTACACGCAAAGTCTAAAACCTAGGAGCATCTAAGAGCCAGTCTTCGTAGTATTAGACACAGGATTGATCCCATTGGCCGGGTTCTAATCACTCTAAGCCTAGCCACTATCTCTCTCACTCATCCATCTCAATCACTCTAAGCCACTCTAAGCAGCCAAACTCTCACTCCCACGGAACTCCTGCAGCCTGACTGCAGTCTGAGTCTGTTGGGAACATTAACCGCAAAGGGAGCGTTACACATCAATCCAGTGGCATTGCAGTGAAGTTATGTGGAATTAGGTAGGTGCTGAATCTGCAATCACATATCTTAAGGCCAGTTTCTCAATGAAAATATTTTAGTACTGTTGAATTTTTGGCTTAAAGGGTTGGTGAATGGGTCTGATGGCCTTGCCATCAACTCTTGCTGACAGTAGGAATGCTGCTTATTGGCTTAGTGATTAGAACCCGACCAATGGGAAGCCTGTGTCGCCAGAACGCTGGCGCTGTTGACAATAAAGGAGCAACTGCAAGGCGAGCAGTAGTCATAGCTGCGCCCACCGTTTTGAACTACAAAAAAACCTGCGAACTGGCGAACTTCATTTTAGACGTGCCATGTACAATATTTTGCGTATTCTGCAGGCTGCGGAACACGAAAAATATGGTCCATGGCACGTCTAAGTTGAAGTTCGCCGATTCACAACTTTATGTGATTCAAGTTTAGACAGGGCAAAAGGGAACTCTTGCCTTTCGTTTTCGGTTTAGGGGTGGACAACTGCCTTTTCTCCCCGCCGTTTAGATCCGCCACCGGGGACATTGGGCCAGCCCCCCCCCGTTTGGCGCCGAAGACGCCCTATTCGCATACAAGTGTTGTCCCCAAGGCTTGGATGGGTGTCCCGAAGGATGATGGATGCCCTAAGAAATTATACATTCGTTCAGAAAGACTGAAATTATGCGCCGTGGGTTTACACTGCGCTACCAAGGCCTGAAATGGATACCCAGCCGAAACAAACCGAAACTCAGTCACTTGTATTATTCGTTTGTCTGAATATGGTTAACACAGACACAGCGTCCTTCATTCCAGACTTCCATAATTACGTCGTAAATTGTGCTCTGAATATTGCATAAAAATGCAGAGGAAATGCATCATGCTTCTGCAAATGCGTTAAATAAGACAACCCTCTCTTAGAAAGTTCGGATTCCGCCCCCCACACACACATACACAAGTTTGGGTTTGGGCGGGTACATTCGTGATGTTCGTGAAATTTAACATTACGCTAATGGCTTCCAACGATACAAATTTCACTCCAGAAGCCTGTTCGTACCCCATCCCCCATCCAAAATCTGTGATGACGTCCGTGCACAGAGTGATAACTAAAGGAAAAACTGGCCAATAGTGTATTTATCGACTATTCTCTACGCAATATTTGTGGCGCCATTGCATCAGCAGATGCCTGAAGCGCATCAGGTCACAGTTTTTATGAAAGTTTGCACAAGATTTGACTTAGGAACAAGTCCACGAACATGGACACCATTATGTGTGAACATTACGTGTGAAGAAAAAAAAAAAACGATGCAATTGTGCAGAAATGTCGGAGTTTGACGACTGATGAAGGTAAGACGCATTGTAAAAACTTGGACAAGTGAGATATGAAGCGACAACTGAGAAGATTCTCATTATATGAAGCAATTCAAAAAGGCATATAAGGGTTTTCAATATGTTATCTTTGATCAAAACAATAAGTCATAAAGACATAAAGACATAAAAGATCAGTGCAACTATGAGCCACAAGGGCCCTTCTTGGTTGCACTTTCGACACTGAACCAGTTGCCCACCAAATCTGTCTATCAACCCTCCCTGGAATACAGAAAAACAAGCCCCCTATTCTTATAATGATTGTCTATGCTGTTTTTAAAGATGTTCAGTGTGTTGCTACTGACAATGGTTCCTGGCAGCTGGTTCCAGTGTTCTACTACCCTGTTGGTGAAGAAAGACTGTCTTAACCTTGTCCTGCTGTGATTAACTTTAATTTTGAATTGATGACCGCGAATTGAATCATTTCTGTTAAATTCAAACATTTCCGAGATATCCCTGTTCCTGACCATTAACAAATTTAAAAACCTCGATGAGATCTCCTCTCAGCCTTCTATATCTAAGTGAAAACATTCAATTTCTTCAATCTTTCCTCATATGCCAGGTTGCCTATACCATTAACCATTTTTGTTGCCCTCCTTTGTACTGTCTCTAAAAGCCAACAATCTTTCTCATAACTAGGGGACCAAGCTTGGACACAGTATTCCAAATGTGGCCTGACATATGCACAGTAAAGCTTCCTGATGACCTCCTTACTTTTGTATGACACGTTCCTCTGTATTTCCCCAAGCATTCTTAGTGCCCTCTTCCTGGCTTCTTTGGTCTGTTCTGATGCCCCCAATTTTGTGTTCAAAATAACACCTAAGTCCTTCTCCTGCTGAGTCACAGATAGTACTTAGCCACCCAGCAAGTATGGAGCCTTCATATGCTGCCTACCTACATGCATGACTTTGCACTTATCAAAATTAAACTTCATTTGCCATTTTTCGGACCACTTCACAAGCTCGTCTAAGTCTTTCTGCAGCAAAACCTGCTCATTGTGCCCTGTTATTGCCCTAAAGATCTTCAAATCATCTGCAAATTTCAAACTCTAGGCCACATTCAATGCTATTCACATATATAATAAACAATAGTGGCCCCAGTACCGACCCCTGGGGGACTCCACTAAGAATCATCCCACATCCCAAGGCAGAGCCCTGCCCACGGTCAATTGTCCCCTGGTTGGTGATTTGAGTTAAAGGGCGATTTCATCGGAAATTGACAGTTTTACGCCCACAGCCTTGCGATACAAAACTTATCGTTTACAAAAGGCGTAAAATAGGAATAATTCCCCCATATTCACACCATCCAGTCCCAAGTTCATCGTCAACGAGTGTTTACACCGGAGTACAATATGAAGAGATATTGCAATGTATGTATCGTATAAAAAGAGAGCTTATTTTGACAGCCGGTAACCTTCCATCATAAGTGAGGAAGAGGTCAAAAGCCTTGGAACTTCTTTGGAAACTGATCGGATTGAACTATTGCAAAACATCTCTACATTGTAAACGATCATTCGGCTGGCAATCACTTTCAATTATCTCTTCACTAAAAATAAGATCAGGGAAGTGGCCTGGTAGATAAATTGTTCCAGTTTATCGCTTGTTCATGGTCTCTGATGAGCCACATGGTTAAACTATCGTGCTCACCAATGCCAGTTAAGCGCGATCAGTCACGGACAAAGGACATCGCGTCCAAATCAATCAATTAGGTCCATCGCTGAGATCTAGAGTAATTCAACTCTCCCAGCAGTTGTGCCTCGACTCATAAAACTCAGAATCAATAAACCACGCAGCAGCTGGTCGGTTGAGACTGGTCAGCCAGCTATACGTACCCAGCCAGCCGCAACGAGCCAGCCGCACCGAGCAGGCTGCACAGAGCCAACTGCACCCAGCCAGCTGTACTGATAACTGTACCCGGCCAGCTGTACTGATAACTGCACCCAGCCAGCTGTACTGATAACAGTACCCAACCAACTGCACCCAGCCAACTGTACCCAGCCAGCTGTACTGATAACTGTGCCCAGCCAGCTGTACTGATAACTGTACCCAGCCAGCTGTACTGATAACTGCACCCAGCCAGCTGTTATCTAAGTGAAAACAGCAGCCTTCTATATCTAAGTGAAAACATATTCAATTTCTTCAATCTTTCCTCATATGCCAGGTTGCCTATACCATTAACCATTTTTGTTGCCCTCTTTTGTACTCTCTCTCTAAAAGCCAACAATCTTTCTCATAACTAGGGGACCAAGCTTGGACACAGTATTCCAAATGTGGCCTGACATATGCACAGTAAAGCTTCCTGATGACCTCGCTTTTGTATGACACATTCCTCTGTATTGCCCCAAGCATTCTTAGTGCCTTCTTCCTGGCTTCTTTGGTCTGTTCTGATGCTCCCAATTTTGTGTTCAAAATGACACCTAAGTCCTTCGTCCTTCTCCTGCTGAGTCACAGATAGTACTTGGCCACCCATCAAGTATGGCGCCTTCATATGCTGCCTACCTAGATGCATGATTTTGCACTTATCAAAATTAAACTTCATTTGCCATTTTTCGGACCACTTCACAAACTCGTCTAAGTTGTTTTGCAGCAAAACCTGCTCATTGTGCCCTGTTATTGCCCTAAAGATCTTCAAATCATCCGCAAATTTCAAAACTTTACTGCTTAGGCGACATTCAATGCTATTCACAAATATAATGAACAATAGTGGCCCGAGTACCGACCCCTGAGGGACTCCACTAAGAACATTTTGCCATGATGACTTTGTACCATTTAGCATCACTCTCTGCTGTCTATCTGAAAGCCACAACTCTATCCATTTTAGGATGCTACCTGCAATACCATGGACCTGAAGCTGCACCATTAACCGTTTATGGGGTACCTTGTCAAAGGCCTTACTAAAGTCAAGATATGCTACATCAACCTGATTTCCCTAATCAAATTGTTCTGTAGCAAAATTTAAAAAGTCCAAGAGATTTGTGAGACACGATCTTCCTTTTCTAAACCCATGTTGAGTATCTTGAATCAATCAGTTTCCTTCCAGAAAACTAACTATTCTATCCTTGATAATTGATTCGAGTACCTTGCAGATTAGGGATGTGAGGCTTACTGGCCTATAATTTTCAACTTTCCCTCTTTCTCCTTTCTAGAAAATAGGAACTACATTTGCCCTTTTCTAATCTGTTGGAATTTCATTTTGTGAAACTGTTCTACAAAATATTATACTAAGTGGAATTGCCAGTTCCTTTTCAGCTTCCCGCAATACCCTAGCATAAATTCCATCAGGTCCTGCTGCCTTGTTTGGCTTTATTTTCTGATATAATTGAAAACGACATCACTATCAATGAAATCAACATCGTGTATCTGATCACCTGTCACTGAACTGTGGTTCACGGTTGGCAGATTTGTCACATCCTCCACTGTAAACACTGATTTAAACTGCCTGCTCAGCTCCTCAACCATCTCACCATCCTCACTCAATATAGCACCATTTACTTCCAGTGGACCAATTGTGCATGACACTTTACTTAGCTTGTAGAAACTAAAGAACTTTTTACTGTCCCCATTACAGTTCCTAGTCAAATCCAATTATTTTGCTCGCCTTGCTGCTCTGGTTTTCTGCTTCACAGCATCTCTAGCTTTTCGATACGACCTTAGATGTACGATATTTGAAGCTTCCTTAAATACTCTAAATGCATCTTTCTTAGCCTTAATTGATCTCATCAAATCTGGTGTAAGCCATGCTGGCTTTCCTACCCTTCTTTTGCGCCTTTGCTTTTGGGGGACATGTCTAATCTGAATTTCCCTCAAGTAAGATTTGAACTTTTCCCACATTTCACAGGCATTTAAATAAAAAAATTATTCTTCCCATTTTATGGCACTTAAAGCCTCTCTCATGCGGTCAAAGTCTGCCCTGTTAAAATTTGGAATCTTTGCCAAATTATCCTTCATTGTCCCTGCTATTTGTACCTTAAATCTCACTATGTTATGGTCACTTCTTCCCAGAGTTTCTCCTACAGTCAAGTCTTGAACTAAATCACTTAAATCTGAGAAGACAAGGTCCAAGAATGAGCCCTGCCTGGTTGGTTCCGTTACAAACTGCTGTAAGAACAAGTCCTCTTCAAGGCATTTCCTAAACAGGTTACATGATGGGAAGCCAACACCAACATTTTCATATCCTTTTAGATTAAAGTCACCAAGAATAAGGCATTTCCTCTGAAAGTTTCTACTGATTTCCTCACAAATCACCTTATCGAGCTCCAGTTGCTGAGAATGTGGCAAGGTTCCTGATCGATACAAAGCTCCTATCCTCAGTTTATTGCTGTTGCCTTTCCCCACAGCAACATCAAGCCAAATGGACTCAACAGACACATTTTTTACCCCATCTGCTACTTTTTGAGAACGGTATAAGCTATTCACATAGAGCATTACACCACAACCTTTCACTGCTGGACCCCTATTGCATGAAACATTGTATCCCTGGATCTCATAGTCCTGCAAGTTATCCCCAAAATATCCCTCACTGACCCATGCCTCAGGAATGCAAACAAAATCTGGTTTCTCCTCAGCAACATAACACTTGAACTCATCAAATTTGGATCGAATGCTCTGCGCATGAAGCATCATACACTTAACAAAAGTTCCATAAACCTCTTTGGCTTTTTCATGTTGAGTAGCTCTATCATCTCTGGATGAGCTACCACTCTGCCCCCTTGATCTACTGCTACCCCTATTTGCTGACTGTGAGGTTCTATTGCCTATGCTGTCACTATTGGCATATCCCTGGGATGGCAATGCCAATTCTTCCCTCCCCACCCCATTATCTAGTTTCCCTGAAGGACATGTTCATATACTTTGCCGAACACTTGCACCCCCTTCTCGGAGAAGTGCAGGCCATCCCTCTGATAGAGGTCCCATGAGTCATAAAACCTGCACTACTTGTCAACAAAGGTCAAACCTAACTCATTGCAGAGCCTACCTACCCTGGCATTGGCTGCCAGTGCCCTAGAGCTCCACTCAGGGGAGACTCCAGCCCTAGGCAGAATAGCTGTCACAATAACTCTGCTATTGCTTTGCTTCAAGGTGGCCAGAAGGGCCCTGTAGTCCTGCAGCAGCTCCTCACTCCTAGCAGGACCTATGTTGTTCACTCCTACCTGCACTATAACTGTACTAAACTGGTTCTCACTGGTGGCCTGTGCCACCACTGGGACCAGGTCTCTGACCTTGGCACCAGGCCTGGTGATGCACCTCCTACCTCTCCGACCTTTACAGAATACCCTATCTAAATGCATCACACGAGAGTCCCCTACGACTAGCACTTTCTTCTTGCTGCTATCACTATCCTGGGGACAGTCCTCCAATGCCTGGAACCTATTGGATGTTACTACTCCTGCCTGTTGAGCTGCTTGACTAGGTTGCTTCCCACTCCTACCACCTACCACCTGCCACTCGCTGCCCCCTTGCTTAGGCTCACGCCTCCAAATCCTCCACCCCCTGACTTTAAACCACTGCCCCTCCTGTGAGCTACAACTAGAAATCTTCTGTTCACTAGGAACACTTCTCTCTTCAGATCTCCCTGCCACCTCCACAGCAGGAGAAGCTACAGTTACCTGGTGGCCTGTGACCACCTGGGCATAGGATGCCCCTGCTACAGGCTGACCCTTACATGCTGCCCTTTCTGGCCTGCCCTGTGCCGAAAGGGAAGCTTTGAGCTCGGAAAGCTCTGCCTTAATGGCCTTAACCTCATCCTCTAGTGCCTGCATCCTGGTAGTAACCATCCTAAAGGCTGCAGCTTATTCCTAGATTTAGATTGAAAAGTAGCTTGCTGCAAAATGATTTACAAAATAACAGAGCAGAGCAAAATAACCGATAAAGCTTAGGTGTATGCTAGTTCCTAACTATGCAGCACTTACCAAGGTAATCACTGTGCAGAAAGTTGACTGTGGTTTTAAAGAAAGAAGAAATCACTCGCTGAACAACTGCCAAAAATGAAATAAATAGCTGAAAACACTGACACACTACAGAAAGACAGACATTAACCTAAAGACAAAATGGCGCTGGGCAGCGTCGCTAGGTGTAAATAGTCTAATCTGCTTGTTAAAAAAGAAACTTATGAGATAAAACTATGCAAATATATGCACAGAAGTAATTGCTAAGTACCTATCCACAGTTAAGCCTAGTATACTGCCCGGTTCTGCAACGACTTATCTGGAAAGTAGGAGCTCCACACCGACGTGCTTCCACCTTGACACCTGGCGGCAAACTGCAGTCATTGCAATAGTCGTTCAACTTTTAGTATCCCCAAGTTTTAACTATAAATATATATATATATATATATATATATATATGTATGTATATATATGTATATATATATGCATATACATATACATATACATATATATATATATATATATATATATATATATATATATATATATATATATATATATATATATATATATATATATATATATATATATATATATATATATATATATATATATATATATATATATATATATATATATATATATATATATATATATATATATACTGGGCAAAAACGCCCTCCTCGTTTCTAACTGTATCCTGTTTATAAGTATCTTACTTTTGCTCATCATAACGGATCCAGAATCGTAATAACGAAGATCCCGCAGCACAATAACAGGTGAAGGGATTACCTATGATGTGCTATGTTATACAATGCCAGTTTATAGAAAAGGTGTTTGTATCGTTATCGTTGATATTAGTATTCCCAAATGAGGTGCTTTTAAAACCCGCAAAACGGGAACAGTCACATGTACGCAATTGTCTCAACACTGGGTTTGCAGGACTTAACAAGATTTTAAATTACGTTATTTCCATGACGATTTCGACATCCCGCTGCACTCGTTTCGACATCTCATACCTAACAAGAAATTATTAGTTAAACACTGGTCCCCCCACCGAGCAGGGCGCGCTGCTGCCGCTGGTCACGGAAGATGAAGTTTGGGACGTGACTGTAGCAGAAGTGTTGCTTGACGGCCGACCGTTCCGGTGCCGAGAGAGACTATGTAGCACGAACTGAACACAGACACGCTTCTGTGTCTATCCGGACGACTGCTGAAACTGTTACAGAGGAGTGACAATCCATTGCTGTTTTACTTGCTGGTAAACCCAAACAACACAGAGCGAATATTGGCCGTTGCATTTCTCGGACAAATTGACGAGGGGCGAGGTCTGCACTAGACACCACGAGTCAGAAAAAGAGAACTTCCTACATACTGGTGTAATGCTAAATCTCACGACGTTTTGCAGGGACTCGTCCCTCGTTCTCCATAGTGGCGACGCCTATGTTTGGCACTTCTGGTTCACTTAACCTAGTGTGTGTGTGAAAGAAAATACAATCGATACCAGTGTACGCATGGGAGAGGAGGCACTACTTGGTTAGAGGTACATATCTACCACAGATAATGGGCTATATACATAGGTAAAAACTCGGCTATGAGCAGTCTGTAGTCAATATCGAGACCATACATGAAGAAACAACGTTTTCATTGAACTATCTAGGGTGTGGTAGGATAACCATGGGGATGGAGTGGGGCATGTCGAACATCCCCCAGTCAATGGCAGGACGGTATCGATAAGCATCTTCCCCCAGTCAGTGACGGGATGTGGTCGGTAAGCGTCCTCCCCAGTCAATGGCGGGACGGGCTCGGTAAGCGTCCTCACCCAGTCAACGGCGGGACGGGGTCGGTAGGCGTGTTCCCCCAGTCAATGGCGGGACGGGGTCGGTAAGCGTCCTCTCCAGTCAACGGTGGGACGAGGTCGGTAAGCGTCCTCCCCAGTCAACGGTGGGACGTGGTCGGTAAACGTCCTCTCCAGTCAACGGTAGGACGTGGTCGGTAAGCGTCCTCCCCAGTCAATAGTGGGACGTGGTCGGTAAGCTCCTCACCCAGTCAATGGCGGGACGGGTCGGTAAGCGTCCTCACCCAGTCAATGGCGGGACGGGGTCGGTAAGCGTCCTCCCCCAGTCAATGGCGGGATGGGATCGGTAAGCGTCCTGTCCCAGCCAATTGTGGGGCAGATGATCTGGTTAGAATCAAACATCTCACTTATTCACACGTAACAGTAAGAGTTCAAGTGTCAACTGCGAATTACCACCGTGGGAATAGCGCGTGCACCGGTGCTGTTTTCGATCCCAGTTTGTATGCCGTGCTGATGTACGATCGCGCCGACTGGTGGTATGTGCCTGAGGCAATCGATGGAGCTGTTATCCTACGACCAGCTCGTGTCCACGTACTTGACGTTGACAACGCACAGCAGACCGACAATGGCCCGACAACCGCAGTACGGGCCGCCATTCGTGTGAATTGCCGACACGTTGCCTGGTATCCCGAGATCCCAAGCTCATCGGAACCAGCGGTATCGGTTGGTGTACGTCCATATTTCGCGCTGAAGCAGCCTCTGACTCTGTGCTGTCCTGTCGCTATATTTAACATATCGAATTTGCAAACAAGCAACTCATTCGGGTCTTTATCCGCACAACGCTGAAACTTCCAGAGGTAACTAATTCCAGCTATCACCTGTGTTCAAATGACCATCAATTGGTGATCACAGGGAATAACAAGAATCTAGAGCACGGAGGTCACTCGTGTATAAGCGTGTGTCTACATAACATTTACAAATTAAAATATTGTTAACGTGCAGAAATTTTAAAGTTTCCCATATATAAGACCAGGGTCGGTTTGTCGTCCATGGTAGGATGCTTCTGTCGCCACCACCTACAGGAGGAAATCCGGCAGGTGGTCTTCATACCCGAACTCCTGCGGGCAGGGAAGGTCTCCGTTATTGTCGATTATGTCGAAAGGGGCAGTATCCCCAGCCAACGGCGGGACGGGGTTGGTCAGCGCCCTCCCCAGTCATCTGGTCTGGTGATCTACAGCCGCATCAATACAGCACACCGGGATACAGTGATGTGGGGACGAGTGGTCTAGGGGTAAGATGCTCGTCTCACAATCGAAAGGTTGTGGGTTCGAGTCTCACCTGTCGCTACTCTTCGCCCGCGACCAATCGGCGTGAGAGATTGGCGACGCTACATGACTCAACGGTCGACGTGTCGTAAAACCAACAACCAACCGGATACAGTGATGTGTAGGGTTCGGTCTGCTGATCTACAGCTACATCGGCACAGCACACCGAAACACAGTGATGTGTAGGGTTCGGTCTGCTGATCCACAACTGCATCGGCATACTGCAGTAGGCAACAATGTAGGGTAGGGTCCGCCAATCAATGTGTCAGGGTCTGCCGTCTACCCGAGCAGTGTGCTAGGGTCTACCCGAGCAGTGTGCCAGGGTCTACCCGGGCAGTGTGCCAGGGTCTATCCGAGCAGTGTGTCAGGGTCGGCCGTCTACCCGAGCAGTGCGCTAGGGTCTACCCGAGCAGTGTACCAGGGTCTACCCGAGCAGTGTGTCAGGGTCTACCCGAGCAGTGTGTCAGGGTCGGCCGTCTACCCGAGCAGTGTGCTAGGGTCTACCCGAGCAGTGTGCCAGGGTCTACCTGAGCAGTGTGTCAGGATCGGCCGTCTACCCGAGCAGTGTGCTAAGTTCTACCCGAGCAGTGTGTCAGGGTCGGCTGTCTACCCGAGCAGTGTGCTAGGGTCTACCCGATCAGTGTGTCAGGGTCGGCTGTCTATTCGATCAGTGTGTCAGGGTCGACTGTATACTCGAACAGAGTGTCAGGGTCGGCCGTCTACCCGAACAGTGTGTCAGAGTCGGTTGTCTACCCGAACATTGTGCCGGTGCCGGCCGTCTACCGGGGCAGTGTGTCAGGGTCGGCTGTGTACCCGAGTGGTGTGTCGGTGTCGGCTGTCTATCCGGATAGTGTGACAGGAGCTGCGTTTACGGCGAAAAATGCTCGAAGGTGTCACAGGTCCGTCAGCAATACAGAATAAGCTGACATGGACTAAATAAAAATATAAATTAACCGCGTCAAGTTAATTTAGCTCTGGCAATAACACTAAGTAAACAAAACAACAGTGAAACAACATGTCAACGATGGTGTCGAAATAAGAAGAATTGGGCGCAAAGGCAGCGACAACTACGGATCATTGTTCCCAGGGGCGTTGATATCTGAAAATTATTCGGGGGACACAATGTATGGAGGCAATGGACGGGCCGAAATGCATGGGGGGGGGGGGCACACTCCATAAGATCCCATGTTAAATGATTGTCAACCACGTATATAAACCTATATTCAACACTCACAAAATACTCACACCACTGAAACAATATAATACTGGCACCACAACTTACGAGTAGAGTACCCGGACCAGAAAACTGCTTTGAGCATTGCCTTCTACACTCCATCAAGCGACGCATATTTATTGTACTGCATGGACAAGCCATAATAACCGATTGAAACTAATCGTTTAACAATATTTAATGTATTATGCTACGATTTTCTATCCACATCCGAAATGACTCAATTGAGACCAAAATGACGTACTTGACTTTTTTTTAAAAATGACAGCTTGGTTAAAAAATGTCTTAGCTTGGTTCAAAAATGACTTAGCTGGGTTAAAAATGACTTAGTTTGTGCCAAGAGTGCCTACGTTTGTATCAGGAAGAACATTATGTGGCATGAAGGTAGCAAATCGCCGATGTAAGCGCACTGAGTGTCTACCGTGTTGGTGTTCGGCCGGCCGCTTCCTACCAGCCGCAGCCGGGCGAACCACTCACACACCTTCGCGAGCGACCGCAGCGCCACGATACAGATGGCGCCCAAGCAGAACACCATCAAGTACTTCAGCGGCGTCAGGTCAGGTACGGCTGGGTTCTTGAGGAGCAGCCTGGCCAGCGCCACCTTGCTGGCCGTGTACGGAGGATACCGCAATCTGGGGGCACGGTGTATGGAAGTCAACACGAAATTTCACAGCTTCACACAGTTGGCGCCCGAATCCCTTGGCACAGATGCACCAGCAGACAAGCCTGATCTAGCTGGAAAACAATTAACTTGCAGATTATTTGGGTCTAGTGCGGGGCCTGATGTAGAACGCCCATGCTGAGCTAGATTAGTGCAGCAGTGGCGAGACATGTATGTCAGTTTGTCAGAGATGACGCCACCAAAAGACTTACAATGTACAGGCAGGTGTACCCCTGCCGCGCCGCATGTATGTGTAGTTGACCACTTTCGTCGACCATTTCCGAGTCGGTGGTCTGCCTGCTTTGACGGCCGATGCTCTTCGATGTCCGCCACGTCCAGCGGTGTATTTACTGTGTGATCTGATCATTTGACAACCGTGCAGGTTCAACGCAGCCATGTGCCGACCACAAATACCTTGACGACTGTGGCCCAATCAAGGCTTTTAGGCCGACAAAATAAAAACTAAGAGTGCACACCACAGATATGCGTCACCATCGCGATGACTGGTGCTTTGTCATGCAGGGATGCGTAAAAGTCAAACTAAGAGTGCATACTACAGATATGCGTCACCATCGCGATGACTGGTGCTTTGTCATGCAGGGATGCGTAAAGGTCAAACTAAGAAGGAACAATGTGCTCGGAAGCAAAAGACGCGAGGCATGTCCTTGGCACACTGACAGGTCTATAAACTGTCGAAAAAGTCCCCTTGTGTGAATTTGTAGGTACCATTTCAGAGCACAATGGCACATTTTCGCATCTCCAAATTTCGGCCCAGCTCATGTGCTTAGTTCTCTAGGTGTACCTTCAAATGCAGAACATTCCGGCAGCTCCTGAGTAGAGGCTCACTCACATGCAGAATACCGTAGCAATCCCTGAACAGAAGCAACTCACGCGCAGCAGATCTCCAGAAGAGGGTTGAAGTTGCGCTCCAGCACTGGTTTGTAGTGTGTGAATGTATCGAACGAGAACTTGCCGTGGTAGGCGCCCATGCCGCTCGAGCCGACGCCACCGAACGGAAGCTGCTCCACTGCAACCGGCCGTCCCATCATCAGACACGTGCGGGCAGTGAGCAGCACAGGATCCCGTCATCAGACACGTGCGGGCAGTGAGAAGGGCAGGGTCCCGTCATCAGACACGTGCGGGCAGTAAGCAGGGTATGGTCCCGTCATCAGACACGTGCGGGCAGTAAGCAGGGTAGGGTCCCGTCATCAGACACGTGCGGGCAGTGAGCAGCGCAGGATCCCGTCATCAGACACGTGCGGGCAGTGAGAAGGGCAGGGTCCCGTCATCAGACACGTGCGGGCAGTAAGCAGGGTAGGGTCCCGTCATCAGACACGTGCGGGAAGTGAGCAGCGCAGGATCCCGTCATCAGACACGTGCGGGCAGTGAGCAGGGCAGGGTCCCGTCATCAGACACGTGCGGGCAGTAAGCAGGGTAGGGTCCCGTCATCAGACACGTGCGGGCAGTGAGCAGCGCAGGATCCCGTCACATCAGATACGTGCGGGTAGTGAGCAGGGCAGGGTCCCGTCATCAGACACGTGCGGGCAGTGAGCAGGACATAGTACCGTCATCAGACACGTGCGGGCAGTGTGACATGGGCCTGTCATCAAACACATAGGGCAGTGTGCAGGGTCCCTTCATCAGACACGTGCAGGCAGTGTGACGTGGCCTGTCATCAAACACATAGGGCAGTGTGCAGGGTCCCGTCATCAGACACATAAGGGCAGTGTGCATGGGCCCGTCTTCAGACACATGGGGGCAGTGTGCATAGGCCCGTCATTAGACACATGATGGGGCCTTGTGTGCTTTTTAGTGCTTTTTATGGCTTCGTTGGCTTTGTTGTGCACCCACGGTGTTTTTGAGTGACTGGCGCGTTATCGAAGGCTACAATGTGTTTATTTAGCGCCGGAGCGTTTTTTTTATAGATCATGTCGCTTCTTGCGGACCACAGTCTATATTTCAGGCCCTCGTGCTTTCCTTAGCGCCCCGGTGTGCCTTGAAGGCCTCCGGTTTCTTTTTAGGGTTCCCGGGCTTGGTGTGTATATTTAGGGCCTCACAGTGCATATTTCCATGCCCTATTGCGCTTTGTGAGACTTGGTGAGCTTTTGCGAGCCCCAGTGTGTTTTCAGCCTGTCGGTGCGCTTTTAGAGCCCGTTTCGTTCACCTAGGGCACCGACGCAAATTTGTTGGGCCTCAGAAATTTTAAATTTGAGTATGAAAAGTCGCGAAGCTGCAAATCAAGTTGTAGGGAGCAGAATTTGCAGATCGAATTGTAAATGCAACGAATCGACCTGCAGGAATTCGTGAGAAGAAAGAAAACCCGCATGGACATAGCTTCAAAACCTGGGTGAGGCCACTTCATCTTACTCGCTCTGCTCCTTCGCCCTCTTTCTCCGGTTCTGGTCATCTGTGAGTAGGTAAATTATTTTCCCTGTGAGCCCTCATGTCACCGCCCCTCATCCTCGGATAAAAGAATCAGATTTCAGCGACTATATTTTGTGTTCTGGGAAATATTTTGCTTCCTTTTCTGCTACCTAAAAGAGAAGCTAAGCGGGACCAGAGGTCCTCGGGCCGACACGTTGGAGGCACCTCCACATTCATGTTACTTTTCCATCTCTAATCATCTGTGGTGTCTACAAAGGAGGGAACACTGTGCTTGTAGATGCCAAATTTAACATCAGGTTTGTGTTGTCAATCACCATTTCATAATGTTATCTCAAAGCATCCGTCGCCACACAGCAAGCAATTTATCCAAAGACCCACTAGTGTCACCTATTTCATAACCTGAACAGTATAGATGGCGCTGTATATCGATGAATCATGGCGCCGAACTAGCATGGATGGCACTGCCGGGTTCATTGTTTATCAAAGAGATCACAAAACTAATCTGTACAAAACCAGAGTAGCAATGAAACAGCATCATGTACTTGTCGACTCGAGAGCCCTCTTTATCGGCTCTGGACCATCTATATCAGCCCGAGGCCCTTTCGTCGGCCCAGGGGCCCTTCATGTCCACCAGGAGCCATTTACGTCGGCCCAAGGACCCTCATGTCAGCCCAGGGGCCAAATTTTCGGCACTGGAGCCCTCTCCGGTCGCCCAAATGCTCCCTGGAGCGACAAGTTTACTTTGTGTTTTGCTACAGCCTATGCTAAGACACACGCACAACGGTTCCCTTGCGCCCTGAACGACCAAGGGGGGGCGTGACTCCATGCCCCCTGGATCCGCCACTGGCAATCACCACGGCTTGCGTTCAGCTAAGTGCTGCTGTATGGCTATGCATAGTCTGGAGCTAAATATATGCATAGTCTGGAGCTATGTATAGTGTGGTGTATGGTGTCGTGACATCACCTATTGCGTGGTACATGGTGTCGGGATATCACCTATGGCGTGGCACATGGTGTCGTGACATCACCTATGGCGTGGTGCATGGTGTTGGAACATCACCTATGGCGTGGTACATGGTGTCGGGACATCACCTATGGCGTGGTACATGGTGTCGGGATATCACCTATGGCGTGGTACATGGTGTCGGGATATCACCTATGGCGTGGTACATGGTGTCGGAACATCACCTATGGCGTGGTACATGGTGTCGGGACATCACCTATTGCGTGGTACATGGTGTCGGGATATCACCTATGGCGTGGTACATGGTGTCGTGACATCACCTATTGCGTGGTGCATGGTGTCGGGACATCACCCATTGCGTGGTACATGGTGTCGGGACATCACATATGGCGTGATGCATAGTGTCCGGACATCACCTATAGCGTGGTACATGGTGTCGGGACATCACCTATAGCGTGGTACATGGTGTCGGGACATCACCCATTGCGTTGTAAATGGTGTCGGGACATCACCTATGGCGTGGTGCATGGTGTTGGGACATCACCTATGGCGTGGTGCATGGTGTCGGGACATCACCTAGCGTGGTGCATGGTGTCTGAACATCACCTATGCCGTGGTACATGGTGTCGGGACATCACCTATTGCGTGGTGCATGGTGTTGGGACATCACCCATTGCGTGGTGCATAGTGTCGGGACATCACATATAGCGTGGTGCATGGTGTCGGAACATCACCTATGACGTGGTGCATGGTGTCGGGACATCACCTATAGCGTGGTGCATGGTGTTGGGACATCACCCATTGCGTGGTGCATGGTGTCGGGACATCACCCATTGCGTGGTACATGGTGTCGGGACATCACCTATGGCGTGGTGCATGGTGTCTGAACATCATCTATGCCGTGGTACATGGTGTCGGGACATCACCTATTGCGTGGTGCATGGTGTTGGCACATCACCCATTGCGTGGTGCATTGTGTCGGGACATCACATATAGCGTGGTGCATGGTGTCGGAACATCACCTATGGCGTGGTGCATGGTGTTGGGACATCACCTATTCCGTGGTGCATGGTGTCGGGACATCACCTATGGCGTGGTGCATGGTGTCGGGACATCACCTATAGCGTGGTACATGGTGTCGGGACATCACCTATTGCGTGGTGCATGGTGTCGGAACATCACCTATTGCGTGGTACATGGTGTCGGGACATCACCTATGGCGTGGTGCATGGTGTCGGGACATCACCTATTGCGTGGTATATGGTGTCGGAACATCACCTATGGCGTGGTACATGGTGTCGGGACATCACCTATGGCGTGGTACATGGAGTCGGGACATCACCTATTGCGTGGTGCATGGTGTCGGGACATGACCTATTGCGTGGTGCATGGTGTCGGAACGTCACCTATGGCGTGGTACATGGTGTCGGGACATCACCTATTGCGTGGTGCATGGTGTCGGGACATCACCTATTGCGTGGTGCATGGTGTCGGGACATCACCTATTGCGTGGTGCATGGTGTGGGGACATCACCTATTGCGTGGTACATGGTGTCGTTGCACATGACAGTGCCGGTCGACGTTTCATGCACCAGCTGCTCCTTGACCTTCCGCCGCGTGGAGAACACGTACAGCGACAGCGCCTGCGGTGTTCTGCGAACGGGTCACGAAAGCGAGGTCAGATCCAGGTCACGGACCAGCCAGATCGCTGGCGGGGATCACACATCTCGCCGGAGAGCTCATGTGCAATAAATAACGCTGATTGCGCGCTAGCCGATGCCCGGCAGAGCGAGCATAAAACATGTCACACACGGTACCGGTTTGGCAAACCGGTTGTTCTGAAGGCGATAATTATGTAGTATCGGATCGAAATCGGACTGCACAGGTAGGATCATTTGAAGCAGGGACCCGGGGTGCTCATTAATGCGGAAGCGGTGGGCGGAGAAGTCTGGGGCATGGCCACTACTGTCTAAAACACTACTGTCGGAGAAGTCGGGGGCATGGCCACCACTGTCTAAAACACTACTGTCGGAGAAGTCGGGGGCATGGCCACCACTGTCTAAAACACTACTGTCGGAGAAGTCGGGGGGCATGGCCACCACTGTCTAAAACACTATTGTCGGAGAAGTCGGGGGCATGGCCACCACTGTCTAAAACACTACTGTCGGAGAAGTCGGGGGCATGGCCACCACTGTCTAAAACACTACTGTCGGAGAAGTCGGGGGGCATGGCCACCACTGTCTAAAACACTACTGTCGGAGAAGTCGGGGGGCATGGCCACCACTGTCTAAAACACTATTGTCGGAGAAGTCGGGGGGCATGGCCACCACTGTCTAAAACACTACTGTCGGAGAAGTCGGGGGGCATGGCCACCACTGTCTAAAACACTACTGTCGGAGAAGTCGGGGGCATGGCCACCACTGTCTAAAACACTACTGTCGGAGAAGTCGGGCATGGCCACCACTGTCTAAAACACTACTGTCGGAGAAGTCAGGGGCATGGCCACCACTGTCTAAAACACTACTGTCGGAGAAGTCGGGGGCATGGCCACCACTGTCTAAAACACTACTGTCGGAGAAGTCGGGGGCATGGCCACCACTGTCTAAAACACTACTGTCGGAGAAGTCGGGGGGCATGGCCACCACTGTCTAAAACACGGAAGGGACCGATTCCCCACGCAACGGAGTTTGTTTCGCAGCACATAGCAGTGCGACGTCGGGCCGCAGCTACTATGCAGCAAACGCGGCCTGGCACATGTGTGTAGCAGCATACACACCTTTAATATTGGGAGAGGGACACACACAGCTTACGCGTCATCTTGAACAAAAAAAAGGAAAGAGGCGTGTGTCTGGCTGGACATTGTTATCACACCTTTATTGTTACACCGTTGGTGCTACACTCCCCCGCCCCTCAACCAGCTCATTGATGACTGGGCGGACGCCCGACCGCTTCGTTAGTGTGCATCCACCTGGAGTGTGGCCCTCCTCTCCCTCAGTTGTTACATCGATGATTGGGTGAACGACCGACCGCATCGTTAGTGTGTACCCACCTGGAGTGTACCCCTCCTCTCCCTCAGTTGTTACATCGAAGACTAGGTGGACGGCCGACCGC
This sequence comes from Ashinkailepas kermadecensis, assembly GCA_034440615.1. NCBI lineage: Eukaryota > Metazoa > Arthropoda > Thecostraca > Neolepadidae > Ashinkailepas > Ashinkailepas kermadecensis. Next base: position 99,596 of record JAOTOM010004911.1, on the reverse strand, counting down.
ATTGTTAGTGTGTACCCACCTGGAGTGTACCCTTCCCCTCCCTCAGTTGTTACATCGATGACTAGGCGGACGGCCGACCGCATCGTTAGTGTGTACCCACCTGGAGTGTGCCAATCCCCTTCCTCAGTTGTTACATCGATGACTAGGCGGACGGCCGACCGCATTGTTAGTGTGCACCCACCTGGAGTGTACCCCTCCTCTCCCTCAGTTGTTACATCGATGACTAGGCGGACGGCCGACCGCATTGTTAGTGTGTACGACCTGGGGTATACCCCTCCCCTCTCTCAGTTGTTACATCGATGACTAGGCGGACGGCCGACCGTATTGTTAGTGTGCACCCACCTGGAGTGCACCCCTCCCCTCCATCAGTTGTTACATCGATGACTAGGCGGACGGCCGACCCTATTGTTAGTGTGTACCACCTGGGGTATACCTCCTCCCCATCCCTTAGTTGTTACATCGATGACTAGGCGGACGGCCGACCGTATTGTTAGTGTGTACCACCTGGGGTATACCTCCTCCCCATCCCCTAGTTGCTACATCGACGATTGGGCGGACGGCCGACCACAGCATCGATGTGCACCCACCTGGAATTGATGAACTTGACGGCATCGTCGACGCCGTCTACGGTGATGATGGGCAGCAGGGGGCCGAAGATCTCCTCCTGCATGACGGCGTGTTCGGGACGGACGTCGGTCAGCACGGTGGGCTCGATGAACCCCGTTTCGGGGAAACAGCGGCCGCCGATAGCCACATTGCCGCTGCTCTCCAGCAACTTCTTCACGCGACTGTCAATCATGCCGATGACACGACTTATTCAATGTGACATGTATCTGCAATGGAAGTGATTTTTTTTTACATATGCGAGGAGAGACACATACATGATTCAGTGCGATTCTCACACCTATTTTTGGCCGGTGTTTGTAGTTCCCACAGCTTGCATTCGATTTATGCTTACCTGGTAGGGGAGGGTGGCTATGGTTCGGGCACTTTTTAGAACCTTGGCTTTGGCGGATAGCGAATTGTGCTGGGGACAGCTTGCAGCATGTTCCTCATCTGCCTACTACATATAAACGGCCACTAAATGAGAAAATGTTATCTGGTTTGGATGTAGAGGACCTTAAGTTGATCGATCTCAAATGCCCTAATCTAGTAGTGCCCTAATCTAGTAGATCTCAAATGCCCTAATATAATCTACTAGTAGGGTGAGGTATGAGGTAGGTTCGGGGTAGGGGCGGATCCAGGAATTGTCATGGGGATCACATGTCTGGAGGGGCGCCACTGCGAAAGCACCTGGACGGGCTGCCTCTGCTTTCCGAGGGGCGCCTCTGACTGAAAAAAAATCAAGGGGGAGGGGGTGTATTCGAGCCTTCCTGGAGGTGCAGCTTTATTTCCAAGAGGGCGCCTCAGGCTGAAATATTTTAGGGGAGGAGGGGGTGGGAAAACACTAGCCTTCCCGGAGGGGCGCCTTTCCTTCCAAGGGGAGCCTTTTCTTCTCAGAGGGGCGCCTCTGGCTGATAAGTACAATACAGACTGATATCCCAAGGTAACTTGGTTTGATGTTCATCAGGTGAGCCTCGCAGCATCGCCCCGATGAGGGCAACGGTTCAGAGGTCCGCAAGGTATGCAATCTCACACCGAGGTTCGAAATCCCGGCCACATAAATATGCCCATTTTCGCAAGGGGCAACTGCTGCGGGAAGAGAAAACAGTGACTTCACAAACCCTGTGAAGAAGCCTTCGGCGCCGCGCACACAGGTGAGAAACCAGAACCAGACCGAACTCGCCCCACCTATCGATGCCCAAGCCTAACGCCGCCTCGTACTGCCCGAAACTACCGCAGTGCGTCATCTTCAAAGCCATATGTCATAACCTAGGACTGCCTGTTCAAATCGGCACACACAATTGAGCATTAACTTGAGTCACCCTGCAATCATGCATGAAGGAGCAAGGATGTGAAATTTCGCAAGTAAAATATAAAGCGGCTTTGCTGTGGATGCCAAAAATTACAACGAGAATTTCAAAACACGAAAATCAGCCATGTCTACCGCCAGGTGTGCCCAACGCGTAGACAGCAAGCCACCAACTGACCCCCAGTGAGAGCGCTGACACACGAGCACGCGGTCGCTTACAACGCCATCTGCAGAAACGTGAGAGCAATGCAGCTTCGTCAGACCATCCTTCCGCCCGAACTGTATCCACCGTCCACCGATGTGATCAGAATAACAATGGCCGTATTGTAAGTCATAATAGAGAGACTGAATTTTAGTGTTTTGCATACATTTGTGCTCAATGGTGCTTATTTGTGCTTAATGGCAATGCGATTAGGTGAGCTCCATGGGGCATCAAACACGCAGTAAAATATATTTTAAGAACACATGGAACAGGGGAAATAAACGTCACATGCCAATAAAAGCAGTTACTCGTGACATCACCGAGGTAGATGAACACAACTGGAGCGATGCGCCATCGATTGTCGCCATGTGTAGATATGTGGATGGTTAGTTCGACTTAAGTACTTGTTTTGTTTTATGTTGATTAAATATCAAAGACTTAATGAGCCTGTTCTTGGCCCCAATGTGCTACCGAAGATTGATTTCAACGTATGATTCTAGTTGCACCACCATGCATATATCTAGTTGGCTTCAATTCGAATCTAACTAACGTAGATGATTTCCTCAGGATGTCACATCAGGAAATGCTGTTGAGTGGATGTGTCATAGTTTACGTCAACATTGATGCCACAATTGTTGATGTGGTCTCGAGTCGATGTGGCCGTGCAGGATGGCAATCGCACGATCTGAGAACATGCGTGTTGATAACTGTACGTGCAACAATCCCTGTCTTCTCCTCTCCGTCCAATGCACTCGGCCCTTCTACTAACAGAACTAAAACATTAACATTATAGCCAAGCTACCCGCCGTGGTGCAGACTAGTTTCAAAATCCAAACATTAAGGGAATTCAAGGAATGCGTTCCAGCTTGGTGTTCAGTGGCGTAACTTTACTCATGTGACGAAAGCACATACAAAATAGCTTTTAGGTCAAATAGCGTTGGCCGCTTAACGGCCGCAGCCCGGTGACCTGTGCAGATCAGCGTAAATCAAGGATGAGGTCAGAAATACGACCCTCCCAGACCGGTGACGATATTATAATACATTCCCCGGCGACCAGGTGGTCATGGGGAGAGTATTTACGTCCGTGGCTGAATGGCGGGCCGTTCCTCGGGGGCTGAGGGGCACGCGTCGCACCTTTCCCTCGGACAGTGTAACCAGTGACCGACAGATAGACGTGGATAGTATCGTGTGTACAAGAGTACACACGGTGTAATTGACTCAATTCCGACATGATAAGTGATAATTCGCCCATGATGGTTGGATATTTGCCTGAAATTAATTTACGATATGAAGTCAATTTATAAGCGAGGCAGCCGACCTGCGAGCCGTCCTCCTTTGGACCAACGTTCCAGAGTAATTAATAGTAGTGAGAGTTCAAAGCAGTCTTAATTATTTAGAATATTAGTATTCCTGCATATAGTTTGAATCAGTTATAATTTAACTACGAAATAAAGCAATGAAATGAACACTTCTGAGGCATTACCTCAAAATCAAATGATTCTTTGACCGCAAAAACTGTACAACCTTGAAACAAGTATGTATGTACGACCCAAAATGTAAATCCATGCGGAACAACCTCCCACTACTCGTAATCAGATGAGCCCAAGTATGGAGCCAGGTGAGGCGATGTCCACAAAACGTAGTGATCTGTTCAAGGTGACCAACGAGCAGAGGCGCAGCCAAGGGGGCCGGGGGACCGCCCCCTCGCTTAGCTACCAAAAATACATTGATGAAACAAAACTTTTTGAGATTTTCACCAAGCAAGACCAAAATTTTCAGCACGCTTCGCGCGCCCATAGTTCCAGTTTTCTGTTTCATTAAAAAAAATTTCGGTAGGGTCACCTTCAGAAAATCCTGGCTGCGCCACTGCCAACGAATAACATTTTCTGTCCATAAATGACAGGTGAAGTTCTCGACCAGGCGTACAGTTCGGGTGGAAAAGTATATTTCCCTTCCAGGGATGCAGGCGCAGGTCCAGAATTTGACCGAAGGCTGGGGGTGAGAAGGGAAGGGGTAGCCACCAAAGTTGGGAACACATACGTTGACTTCAACACATCCGGTCTCGACGTCATGCAGCGGTATGGCATTGAAATAGCCGGGAAAATAATTGAACAGCGAATTGCATCACCTCATTCGTGCTTATATGGACGTGTTAGATTTTCTGAATGTGAAATACGAAGCAGAACATCCGAGTCGAACTTCTCGGGTGTTAATTACGATTCGAATGCGATTCTCGCAATGGCGGCACGTGGCATACACACACTGTCCCTGCGATTCCTTCTGCTTATACACTTTGCTGGAAAGCCTTCGGAGATCACAACAACCTCCTTGCATTTCGAAGGGGAGGGGAGTAGCTCTTTGCCACGCTCCTGGTATAGGGAGTGCCACCATACTTCCGCACTGGGACGGTTGACTCGGTCAAAATCCGTCTACTGGGGGGGTGTTGCGCACCTGTAGGATCTGTGAGCCACAAGTTGGCTTCATACAGAGACCGAAATTAAACTGCGCAGCCAGCGAAAAGTACTTCCCGCCCTGCCCTGTTCCAGTTCCAGTTCCGGATCGGACTGGAACTCGGGCCTCTCATTCCAGTGGACGAAGCCCTCGACCCAGACCACGGAGCGCTCGTCGTGCCGCCCTCCTTTGCAGTAGCCAAGTCGTTAACAGTCCGGTTTAACGGAGCGCTTCGTAGTCACGATTTTGCCGTGTTCACTCTGCATGCAATCTGAGACCATCTGGCAGCTAAGGGCATCTGTCAGGAAGCAGCACTCTGAATCAGGTCAGCAACACTACTGAGGCCTCCAGCGGTAATTTCGCGAGGCTGCAACACAATCTGAAGGCTAGAAACGCTGGCGTTTTGCTGAGGGAGGGGTGTACTTTTTTTTTAAAGGCTCTCGCTTCATGAGGACCCTCTCCTAAATTAAAACTCCATGCTTCGGGACTATGCAATACTCGCAAGCCAGAAGATACATGGCAGGCTTCCCGACTTGCAAGGATTAACGCAAGCAGAACGCAAACTTATGACACGAGAGAAGGCTACGACCGTGGTTTCCGCATCTAACAACTTTTAATTCGGTAGCATATCAACTATTCCAAACGCTTTCACTTGCCCTTCACATGTGATGAAACATAAAACTGACAGGGGCGCTGCACTAGGTGGGGCCGGGCGTTTCAACGAAATCAAAGCTTACCAAAATTGGTACAAAAAAGTTACTTGTAGCTTGACGGCTGGCTCGGAATTAGGCGGACCTATCTTCCAGTGATATTTCATCTGTATCCCAATGTGTGGAACGGGAGGCGCAAAGCACCATGCACACAATATTGGAGTTATTGCCAGGTGACGTCCGAACACAGTGACACGCTCTCGTTGCACACATCGCTTCACCATGCATGGGTGGACCTTCTCCCATTGGAGGGCAGGGAAAAACACATATGATTTGCTACATTTTCAGCCAATGCACAATGTGAAATCCCGATGCGTGGAAAGTTTAATCCTTGACATCTTACGGAACAATATTGTCGCTAGAAACCTGAGAGCTGAAACATGCTTACTGGGCGAGCGAAGCGAGAGTAGTCTTACACGTGAATTAGCAGGAAAATTTTAAGCTGAGCGATCGGTCCATACATTTTCAAAGTTTATTACTCGAAAACCGAAGATCCAGAGAGATGAAACCATTTTCATATGAAGTGAACTTCTCTAGAGTTATGGTGTATGTATTTTGAACGAAATTATCATGAACACTTTATTGTTCATATAACCCTATTGCGCATATAACATGCTCACTTTTTTGTATTTGTATTTGCTTGGGACCACTTTTCATGCTATCCATTACCCATAACTTCCCTAATAGTGCCCCAGAGCATGCCAATTGCTATGAATCGCTTTCTCTCAGTAACGTTTACATTTTCTCCTCTAGCACCCTCGTCCGTACTCCCTATCCCTATCCCTAAACGTGCGCCCAATCTTCGTCTTTAAGGTGCCACATTTTAATTGAGGAATTGAATGCATACACAACCATTTCAGTACGAACTATCTCGGTTGGGTTAAAATCAAGCATACGGATGAAAAGCCTGCTTCAAGAATTACATTCTGTCCACGAATACCATTAAATTATATGCACTAAGTTTAGACAGGTATGGCAAGAAGCATATCACTGCACTCATTAAATATAATCCCGGACTAATAACCATAATTTTATAAGTCTACTCTTTCCCCACAATGACGAAAAAGGTGCGTGTAACATGACAGTCGCCGGCCTATTTAACTAAAATTAATTTTGTTTATCTATGTCCACTCAAAGCTGTTAATGGTTTATGAAAACGAACATAATGTCCACACTTCAATCGCTCTCGTTCCGTGTTGGCTGGAAAACACGTCTTGCTGGTATGGATCTGTGGTGCATCGACGCGAGGGCGGGAGATAGTCGCCGTGAGCCACGCACGACAACGAAGGGGAGGAGCACGGGGAGAGGACGCGGCCTCTCGCATTCGTCGTACAGTTTAACGATGCATTGGTGGCGTGAGGAAGCTCGTCAAATAATCTGTCCACCAGGCCAGAGAGCCCCTGCCCAGATTACGCCTCCTGGTCACAGTAGATTTGTTGATAGAGACCTACTGATTAATCTGGCTCTGTACCCAGGTCATATTTCCTGACCTGGACACCAAACCAAGCCGACACCATCATCTCCGTATCGAGGATTCTTTTCGCCACAGCGGGCTCCTGATCAGATGGGCCCTTAAACCATAGCTGGTCCTGGCGTCCCAGCCAGCTTTGACCCCCTACCAGAGAGTCGATTGGTGTTCAAAAGGTCACTCCAGCTTCAAAGTATCCATCCAGTTTCTTGAAGTACTCTTCCAGCTTCAAGGGACCCTCCAGCTTCAAGGGTCTCTCCTGTCCTCAACTGGACATCGAAAATCCCCCATCGAGCGCCCATACATGAGCTACGAGGAGCGTCCATGCTTCAAGGGATACTCCAGCTTCACAAGACCCTCCAGCTTCAGGGGCCCTTCTAGCTTCGATATGCCCTTGCTAGATATCCACCGACTTCAACGGTCTTCCAGTTTCGAAGTGCCGCTCCAAACTTCGAGGGGCACTCCGATTTCAAGGAGGGCCCTCTTAAACCTGGAGGGCTAGAAGAATCCTCCAGCTTTAAGAGGCCCTTCCAGCTTCAAGGGGTACCTCCAGCTTCAGGGGTCCCTCCGATTTCAAGAAGCTTCCAACTTCAATTGGAGCTCCTCTACTTTTAATTAACCTCTTTAGATCCCGAGTCTCAGACAACTGTTCTCAGCCTAAGCTAAAATACTTCCGGAACTTCTCCATCAAGCTCAAATTGGCCCATGTATTGGCTTGACTAGGACGCCCCAGGCTCACGGGCCCTTCCATCTCCAATAGCTGTGCTATTCTGTGCTTTCCTGTGGCTTTCTGTGCTATATATACTGTTATGGAACACCACCTGTGTAATCACCAGATAATTCCAACAACATGCAAACAAGAAAGCAGAGCAATATTAGAGTTGCAAAGCCACTGCTGAAGAACATTTCGTCCCTTGTGTGTTTAGGCATGGCGTTTAAGCTACGAGTTATTAATGTAGAAATGACCGTTTTCATAAAGGATGCTTCATCCATGCCTGTACAGCCATGTAGGCATGGCTGTAGCATCCGTGGCTTAGGTGTACGACACGGATTCTGAGGCCAATTGGCTGAATACTAACCTTACGATAGTCTGAAGCTCACACAAAGACAGGATACCTCGGCGACGCCGTCGTCAATCATCACCACCATCGGAGCGATGCACATCCGCCAGCCTCGGCAAGGAGGCGGCTACAAAGTAGCCAAGCGCCCACCTGAAGTGTTTCTTGTTGAGCATGCGGCCCAGACTGGCGGCCTGCTGAGGAGCGTCGCCGAACCACTGATGCAGTACACGGCGCGCCTCCACCAGAAACGCCGCCTCGGTGGCCTTGCTGCACAGCAAGTAGTCGGGTGCAATGCACGTCTGACCCAGGTTCACCACCTTGCCCCAGAGAATGCGACGCGCCGCGTACTCCATGTTCACAGAGTCGTCCAGGTACACCGGACTGTGGACAGAGCACGGCTCAGTCCGGCACAGTGGTGGTGGCGGACACTTGGTGAGAAGCATGTCCGCCTCGAGAGAATGATGTGTCAAACACATTCGAGTCGCCGGATGCTGGTAAGCGACAAGCTTACACTGCACACTACAAGGGCATACCTCTGCCATGCGCTCGATTACGTCCTGGCAACTATGGCTCTGTGACAGCTGACCTTTGGCTCTGCCATGCGCTCGATTACGTCCTGGTAACTATGGCTCTTTTGCAGCTGACCTTTGGCTCTGCCATGCGCCGCTCGATTACGTCCTGTTAACTATGCACCGAATGTTGACACTGGAGCTTTGGCGGAGAGGAAAACAAATAAGATGTGCTTTTACGTACGAAAATGATTAATCATTGGGCTATTCGAGGGCTCCAACTCACAGGTTCGTGTGTCAACGTTATTGGCTCTCTCAAGTAAAACAGAGTACGGCAAAGGTGAAAGCACACCGAAAAAGAGCACAGGTATCCCCAACCGAACATAACACCCACCAGGGTGACTGGTGTCGGCCAACAAGTGGTGTACTATACCAGCGAGCTCTACCATTGCTTCTACCGATGTACGTCGAATCGAACACACTATGTGAATAGTTGTTTTAGTTTTCCAGTGGGTTGGTTTATCAAGCGAACATTTCTGTTCAGGTGTACACCACCGGTCCATGAACGACGCGGCCACGTCACTCCACGCCTTGGCCGCCACAGGCCGCACCTCTTGCCGCCGAGCTCCAGCGTGACGGGCGTCAGGTATTTGTTGGCCGCCTCGCGCACGAGCCGGCCGACTTCGGTGCTGCCCGTGAAGAAGATGTAGTCGAACCTGTGCTGCAGCAGGCGCTGGCTCTCGGCCGCGCCGCCGCACACCACCGGGAAGCAGCGGGCGTCGATGTAGCGCGGCAGCCGCGCGGCCAGCAGGGCGGCCGTGGCCGGCGCCAGCTCGGACGGCTTGATGACGACGCAGTTGCCGGCGGCGATGGCGCCGCTGAGCGGCAGCAGCGCCAGCTGCAGCGGGTAGTTCCAGGCGGACAGCACCAGCACCAGGCCGCGAGGCTCCGGCTGCACGTACGGCCAGTCGAGCAGTGTGGCCAGACTGCGCGACACCTGGCGGTCCGACAGCCAAACGTAGTGAACACGGAACACACACAGTTGGACCGAATAGGAGGTGTGTGCCTGCAGGCTGCCGAGAGAGGACAGCTGCGTTTGGTCCACAAGTGAGCTGTAGCGATACGGTGCCAAATGCTGTACCTGCAGTAGGGGAGCCACTTAACCTATCATCTTATCACCTATATCCTCTCATCCAGCACCCCTAACGGCATGCTATGGTGTTCGTTATGAAGTAGGCTTTGGAGAAGCTCCTCTTCTTCTTTCAACTTGGGAGATTCGAAGGAGATGGCTTGGATGCTTCCCTTAGATCTGATAGATGAGTTGTCACTGGACCACTCGTACTCTGGTCGGTCTGAGGGTCAAAGGTACCGCTTGTAGGGCCCTGTCAAAAATTAAAGTAAGCACTAGACCTGTGTCGAAGATACGGGAACATGGCGAAAAACTTAGGATTACACTGGCTTTCGTTAAAAAAAAGGTGAAAATGGAGGGCAACAAGTGATATTTAATGAAGAGGCATGTCCATACCGATTTCTTTCTTGACCATTCGTCGACGTTCGCCAGCATTGTTTTGCAGTCTTTAAGAAGCATGGTTATCTCTGCGATGACGGTTTCTTCCGGAGGCTGAAACAGTGAACTGTTACTTGATATCTGCCTAAGAAGAGGCGTGGGTTAGAATAGCGTCAGCGTACCAGAACAGCCATTTGCAGTCCCTTGAATGCGTTAATGTCTGGATTAGGACTGGTAAAAACACACCTAAACACAAGTAATGCGTTGTGAATTGCTTCTGGTTCATCTATGGTCAGTACAGCCATGAGCTACGAGGCGTAGAAGTATTCTTACGAGGCGTAGAAGTTGTCCTTCGGTTCAACAGATTTGAATCCCATGAATCATTATTTGGGTACACTTCCAATTATCTATACTAAGATAGTCCCAGGGGCACAGGAATGCACAATAGGTGCTGGTAAAGACAGCGGCACAACGGTATTTAATCAACCTTTTCTTTCGCTATTCGATTGTTCTAATGGCTCTATTCTCGGTGATTCCAAGTGGAAAAACGAAAATGAAATGAAATGAAAGCATTGTGATGCGACGTGCCCCCATGATTGCAAAAGAGGCCCCAGGATTGCAAAGGAGGCCCCCAGGATTGCAAAGGAGGCCCCCAGGATTGCAAAGGAGGTCCCAATGATTGCAAAGCAGGCCCCCAGGATTGCAAAGGAGGCCCCATGATTAAAAAGGAGGCCCAAATATGGGAAAAGAAGACCCAGAAAATGAGAGGAGGCCCTAAGACGTAAGAGAAGGCCAGTGGATATGAAATGAGGTTTCGGAGACGCACAAACAGGCCCCAAAACGGGTAAGGTTCCACCAAGATAGAAAAGGATGATCCAGAAACGTGGCAGGAGACACCTAATTCGGAAGAGGACGACACAAGATTGGAAATGAGACCCCATGGTGAACAAGGAGGCCCCTAAAATAGGAGAGAAAGGCCATTAGATAAGAGGGATGACTCCCAGGCGAGAAAGAAGGCTCCAAGACGGGTAAGAAGGTCCTCAGGAAATGACAAGGGAACTTAGATAGGAAAGGTTGCTTATAATTTGGAAGAGGAGGCACCTGGGAGAGAAGAGGAGTCCATCAGGAGATAAGGGGCCACCTTTAAAATGGGCAAATATCGAATCAAAACGCAGAGCAGGAGACCCCCAAGACGTGAGAGGAGGCCCCTAACTTGAAAAAGGTCTCTAGAAGAGAAAAGGAGGCCCCTGCCGAACTCGAGAGGAGTCCCTCAAGACGGAATATGAGGTCTCCAGGGCCGAACGAGGCCCGGAAGACCGGAAGGAGTTCTCAGGAAATGAGAGGAGGCCCTTAAGATGTGACTGGTAGCAGGTATGGAAGGAGGTGAGGTTTCCAAAATTGAAGATGGCCTCAAGACGGGTAGGCTTTGCCAGGACAAAGGAGGAGGCCCACGAGGCGTGGCAAGAGGCCACTAATTTGGCAGAGGATGCCCCTGGAAAATGAGAGGAGGCCCATGCGATGCTAAAGGGGCCCTAGGATGTAGGAGGAGGCCCTCCAAGACGGGAGATGGGGCCATTGAATATGGAGGAGGGTAGGACACATGAGGAGACATCCAAAACCAGTAAAGAGGCTCCAGGAAATGAGACGAAACCCCTAAGACGCGGGAGGAGGCCCATAATTTGCAAGAAGAAGGCCCTAAGAAATGGTAGGAGTCGTGCCGGGGTACTTGAAAATCACGGTATGGGCCTAAAAAGATCCGGCAGGGGCCCCTAAAAATCACGCTAAGCCTGGGGGCACCAACAAGTCACGTGCGGACCATGAAGATCACGCTAGGGGCACGACAGGTCGTACCGTTCCCCAACAGTCTCATTGGGACACATATGAAGCCGGGGCGAGGAAAAACAATCCGGACATGGATAATCACTCTGGGGCCCTAACAATGAAGCCAAAAGCCTCCAAAACGTGTTGGACGTCCAAAAAGTGACGAGGTCGCTAAAACTCGCGCTAGGGATCCAAGCAAATGACGTCGGGTCACAAAAGATTGCATTGGACTAAAAAAAAAGTCGCGTCGCAGACCTTGAAAATCATACTGGGGGCCCAAAGGGTCGCACCAGGCCACAAACGTTGCAGCTGCCCTAACAAATCAATTCTCAACCGGAATGTCACTCTGCGACCTCAAAAATCGGGTCAGTCCCCCAAGAACCCGTTGGGCACCGGAAAAGAAACGTGTCAAGGCATCGAGAGAAAAAAAATGAACCGGGAGACCGAAGAATCGTGCCGGGACCCAAAAATATCACATTAGGACCTTTAAAAAGATAGAACTCGATGTCCAAAAAGTTCACACCCAGACTCGATTGAATCGACCCCAGCACCGGCAAATTAAGAACAGGTCCGGAAAAAATTGTCCGGAGGGCTTTTACACTTCGAAAGGTGCCATCGGCTGAAAAACCCCTTCGGTGGCCCCAGTGGCATATCAAAAGGGCAAATGTCCCCTCTCTCCTAAGAGGGATAAGCTCCCAAGAATCGTGCCGGGGCCCCAAAAAGTCGCGCTGGGGCCACACAAATTCGCGTCGGTCCACCAGAATTCGCGCAGGGGGCTGAACCGATAAATACGACGGGCCCAGAAAACTCGCTCCGAGGCCCGAAAATCTGCAACAGGAACTGCCAAGATCGCGTTGGGGTCACAGCTAAGTACAACGCGCCCCGCAAACTCGAACCGGTTCCCCAAATATCGCGTTTGGGACCCACAATTCCCATCGGTAGTCCCAAAAATTTGGTCTGGGCATCAAACATTCACGTCGGGGCTCCCAAAAATTGGCCTCTAGGGCCCCACATAAGGACAGCGTGACCCGAAAAATCGCATCGGTATCCCCCCAAAAAAAATCAAGCAGGAGCCTTCCAAAATAAGGAGGGATTCCAAAAAATAACTGTCCGGATCAGGAAAATGGCTCTGGAGCACCAAACATATCATCAGATGCCTTCACAAATCGCGTACGGTCCATAAAAACATACCGGAGCTCGAAACAAAATCGAGGTGAGATACAAAAACATGGTGCCAGGGGCTCGAAAAATCAGGCCGGGATTCTGACTTTAAAGAAAATTCAGAAGAGATCCACAAAAATCGCGTTGCCCAGGAAACTAGCGTTGGGTCCCCGGAACCACGCGCCTGGGCTCGATAAGTCGCGCTGGGACCCAGACAAATCGCACCGAAGCCCCAAAATTGCACTCAGGCCTCACAAATGTGGGTCAGAAGCCCCAAATAAACACAGCGGGACCCTAAGAGCACAACGGGAGGCGAAAGTGCAACTGGCCCTCCAAAGCGCACAGTCACGCAAAAAGCGACAGGACCCTAAAACATGCGTTGCAGCCTCAAATAAACATACCGGGAGCGCTTTAAAAAGAACAACCTGAAGCTCTCAAGGCACACAGGGGCCATGCGACTGCACAAGGGCCTGACAAAAGAGGCTGGGGCCGCAAAAAGCAGCATGGTCACAAAACGAACAATAAGACCGAGCACTAAATAAACACATCAGGATCTTTGAAAGCGCCCCGACACCTACAAAAAAATCATCGGTGCACAAAAAAGTAACAAAACCCTAAAACGAGCAGGAGTTTCGAAAATGTGTTGGGCTCCTAACAAAAATTGATTGAAGCCCTAAGACATGCCCGGAAATGCACATCCGTAGACGAAGAAAGACGAAACGGGTCCAACAAAAAAAAAGAACACTGAGGCAGGGCCTCGGTCCGGTAGCCAATCTGGGAGCATATTTGATTAAAGATATGAGGTGCATCAAAGCTCAGCGGGTATCCGCATTTCTTAACCACCATAAAATGTTGGAAATAGGGAACTAATGATCGAATTTAATTAATCGAATTTTCGCAGCGAACGTCCATACGAAACATTCCATCTCGTCAAATATGGCACAAGTCTATCATGTGGCACCAATTAGCAAAATGTAGCAGGCCTAGCAGAAACCGTAGCATTGCACGAAGTGTGGCGAATGCGCCGAATGCGCAAGATGAGTGTGCATGTGCACGAACGTTGGCGTCGTGGCGACCGGGCGCTATGAACTGGAATATCTGAAATTGGGAAATTTTACATTTTAAAGTGATTTGTATAGGTGTAATTTCAGCAGTGTGAGGTGACTTATCAAGGGATACCAAAAGAAAACATTCTAACAGGGTGGGGGAGTTAGGGTTGAAATCCGACGAATCAGAAGCGATAGTGGTAGATTAAGCCCCTCCATATGACAATTCAGTTGATCTCTAATTATTTTATTTAAAAAGGTCCCCTTTGACAAAGTAGCGGACCAAATAAAAGGACTATTTTTAATGGGAAAGGTGGACCCCTCCAAATACGTTTCCCACCCTCCCCCTTGACGCAATTATAGGTACGCCACTGGTCTCCCAATAATTTTCAGAAACATGGGGCAAAGCCAACATTGAGGGGAAAAATTTCCCCTCACAAACATACAAAACAACACCGATGCCCCATACAAATTTGAAGGAATGATGTTTATAAATGCATTTTCTTCCTACAAACTTGTCTTCTGTGATTACAGCCTGCATGATTAGAACTTCCCAGCTTCAATACCTTCTCAAAGACGTCATTTACAAAACGGTGCAGCACAGCGAAAACCATGGGCGTGACCAAGGCTATAGAACATAGGTAGAACGCTTCGCTTCCCAAAAAGGGAGACGCTTGAGCCGAACCTCAATTATATAGCCTTGAGCCGACCAATCAGCGTTTGACGACTTCCGCCGATCGTGGCAATAGTAAAGGCCGTAGGGCAAAACTTGTGGAAGCTATTATTCATATATTGTTCCATTCTTCGTGATAATTTTCTATAAAGGCATTCTTGCTATTTTAATCTTGATCTTTAATACTACTTTATCACAATGTCACCGCTAACAGGGAAAAATATTTGATATTTGTGTGGATGTCACCGGTTTCGCCGCACTACAAACAAAATATTTGTTTACCATTGTCACGATCGACGGAGGTCGTCAAACGCTGATTGGTCGGCTCAAACGTCTCCCTTTTTTGATTGGGCTAAAATGCTGGAGCGCACCCCCTGGGCGTGACGGCTTGGAATTTGAAGGTTTTGCATTATTTATGCATTGCCATTGTTTCATTGTTGCATTGTCATTTATGCACTGTTGTTCAATGCTTGTTCTTGCCGTGAATTTATTCGCTGATGATTTGTTATTTTAGCTTGTGTGCCAGGTGCCTTGCAGCCAGCACCACATGTTATAAAAGGAAATAAATCCCTAAGATGGCGATAAGAAAACCAATTCAATCCACTTCTCGTTGTCACCTTCGCGAAATTGTCGTCCTAGGACTGAGAAATGATCGTTTAAGCTTACTTATGCCATCAAGCTGGTGGGAATGACTAACAGTAGTGATGAATCTAGCTATATTTAGTTAGACTTCGTGGACATAAAGTGGGTTGATCAATTGGAGATGTCTTTAAGATATGTTCAGCACCAGCCCAGCCAGCTCGCTGGAATCTAGAGACCAGCGGGAGGATTCTTCTGGACGAGAAAGCATTAAGACATTGATTTCTTTTGGCACTTAGGTATTTATCCACATTTACTTATTTATACCCTGGCATGGCTCAGTTCTCAGCGAAAAAAAGAAGATTATTGCTATTACGTTTTGCGTAAATGATGCACCATGCCAAGAACAAACAAGACATCAATATGAAATCATGTTTCCCATTCTTGAACCATACCAAGAGCCTAAAAACAATAGGAGGCCCCCTTTCGAGGGGCAGGAGGCCCCCTTCCAACATTGCCCCCATGGAAGAATTTCGTGGCGACCCCACTGCTGGTATGACTCAGTTCTCAGAAGAAGAGAAATTATTGCTATTTTGTGTTGCGTAAATGATGCACCATGCCAAGAGTAAACAAGACATCAATATGAAATCATATTTCCCATTCTGGAACCATACTAAAACCCTAAAACAAACAAGAGGAGGCTCTAGCACAGTGGAGGCCCCCTTTCGGGGAGCAGGAGGCCCCCTTTCAACATTGCCCCCTGGAAGTATTTCGTGGGGACGCCACTGGCCTCAAGTCGACCGATAAGTTTGCCCTGATGTTGAAGGCGAGCGAACCAAAGGGCATTCGTGCATCATTCGATGTTGAAAGCCTTTTTACCAAGGTATGAGTGGATGGCACGATTAGTATCATCCTCCAAAAATCTACCTCCACCCAACTCTCCAACCGCCAAAGCTAAGCCCTTCCATCTTGAAGAAAGCATGATCAGAGCCTGCACAACGGAGGCGCCGTTCCGCGTACCGGATGGGAAGTTGCATCGCCAAACTACGGCGTAGCAGTGGGTTCATCGCTCCGACCACTGATTGTTAACGTGTAAATGTGTGACATCGAGAACAGCGTGCTACAGCAACACAATCTGTGGCCGCTGATTTATTGTCGTCATGTAGGCGACTTCTTTGTGGACATTGGAAGTGTTTCTCACCTGAGTCAGCTGAAGGAAGCCATGGAGAAAAACTCAGGCCTTAAATTCACTCATGAGCTAGGCAAGGGGAACAAGATCCCTTTCTTGGATATCAATATCAAAGCTGAAGACGATTGTATTTCAACCAATATTTACAAAAAGCCAGCTGACGCAGGGAAATGTTCAAATGCTCCGAGTGAATGTCCTGCCAGATATAAGACGAGTCTCATACGATCTTTCCTCAGGAGAGCGTTCAAGTACCCTTCTGACTGCACTGCACCATGAAATGAACCGCATAAAACAAGTCTCTTGAACGATGGGCATGACAACAGATGAATTGGCCAAAAAAACTAGTGAGTTCATGGAACGATACCTTAACAGCCACCGAACAAAAACAAACCAATAAAACGGAATTCCGTTGTTGTACCGGAACCAGATGAGCACAACCTTATAAGTTCAACGAATGTATTCTCGGACCAATTCAACAAAGTTTAACACCTATCAGCCAAAGCGACATCATCAAACTCGTAATTTAATACACAAAAAAAACAACAACAAGGTCAGTAATTTGGTCGTGAAGAACATCCCCTCCGTCCATTCAACCCACTGAAACGAACAAGCGTTGTCTACAGATATTCATGCTCAACTGGAGATTGCATCCTTCGGCAAAAATCTGACTGCGTTGGAGTCACTACGACACCCTTGTCTCGTATAATATAAATGCAGTTGGCAGATGGTCAACCAAGGACCATATGCGACACAAGCACAACCGGAATTTGATCCGATATGATTTGATGGAAAATACATACATAGTAACGTCATAACATGACAGAAAATACTTTTCATCATCGAAACCATCATCATCAAGAGCACATCTCCGTTACTAAATCGGCAAACAGGTCCTTCGGTCACCTTTACACTTTTCGAATGGGGTGGCCATGAGATTAATGGCGATGCACCCATGTCTTAATTTTGTGTATCATATTTCGCCCACTGTTTTCGCCCTTACTATGTACTTGATGATCAAGAACCCTTACATAGTATCCACGTGTCTCATAGTTTTTACAATTATCATAGGTGAAGAGATATCATAGATGTTACCTACAAAGCTGATGATTCCCACCCCGATCGAAAACGTATTCTATCGTAATATAGACATGTAATTAAGTGTAAACTTTGGAAACTGTAATAATTGGTATGGTTTCCTGAAGATGAAATAAGGATTCCGAAAGGTCAATAACGGTTGAAATACACCGATATATGTCGACCCTTGGCAACTTAATTATTACACCTGGAATCACCGAGAAGGAACTATTAGAACAATCGAACGACTCAAGAAAATGCGGATACAATGCCGTATGTCCTGCTCTTTAACCGCACATGCATACAACAGAAAGCGCTGCCAAAATACCCTGATAAATATATATATATATATATATATATATATATATATATATATATATATATATATATACATATATAGCTTAAATACATGCAAGTATAACTATAGGCACTGGATTTACTTCAAAACTCACCTTTTTAATATCCACAAACAGAGCCTCGGTAAGTTGGTCTTGATTCTCCTCGTAGAAGCGGAGCAGTCCGCGAAGATTTTTCTTGCGAAATTCCACATCTCTCGTTTTGCCAGAGTTGAACTCGGCTCTAGATTGTTGCACAACCTGAAAGCAGACAAAGCATTCTTCCAAAAAGCTGCCTAAAATTAAGCAACACCTGCCGCCAAAATACATCCTGACCCCAACAATGCCTGCTGGTGCCTTTTCCCGACCAGCGCCATACAGAGAAGCTTAGTCGACCCTCACGCTTTGGATGTAGGCAATAATATATCCTCAAGCTTCAATATCAATAGAAAGACGACATTGTAGAGAACCAAAGACATTAAAGGCAGCTGATGCACTATGCTGTAACAGGGGCGGATCCAATAATTATCATGGGGGACACATGTCCGAAGGGGTGACACTGCGAAAGCACCTGGAGGGGCACCTGTCCCCTCAAGGGAGAGCCTCCCAAGGGGCGTCTCTGGCTCAAACATCCAAGGGCGGAGGGTGCACTCGAGCCTTCCCGGAGGGGCGCTATTGCTACCATGGGACGCCTTTTCCTCCCAGAGAGGCACCTCTGGCTTAAAGATTATACGGGGGGGGTCGGTACACTTGGGTCTTCACGGAGGGACATCTTTGACACCTATCCATGGGGTTGGGGGTACATGCCCCCGGTGTCCCCTCTCCCCAACCCCACCCCTCACATTGCAGCCGCTCTTGAAGCAGCCGACATCAAAAGTGGCTTGAAGTAGGAATCATCGAGTTTTTATTCATGTTAAATGACTGTAAGGTATCGATGGATAATTATTTCCGATATCTAACAGAGCTCTGAGTTTCTTTCCTTGGCGGGGGGGGAACAAAAGAGAGAGTATGATCGGGCTTTCTCCACAGTAGCCTGTCAAAGTCGATACAATGATCATCCTCAACAAGCACGCATTTGATGCCCATTCTGGACCAGGAGACCTACACAGCACTGCTCTCTTCGGCTAGACACGAGGTTTTTGTCAGATGAAACATTAGGATGTGTTCTGGAACGACGCTACTTAGGGTTCTTTGTGCGACGAGTCCAAAGCCAAGCCACGCACCACTCACAACCAGAGGAAGTCTGACGTGGCGATATGAGAACACGTAGGCTTAATCCCTGTACCTATAGACAGGAGAAATCTAACTGCACGTGTTCAAGGCAGAACAAGAGCTGGCCCAATCTGCGGCTTGTCGAGTCAGCGCGCTGGAAATCATCTAACTGTTCTGCAGCCTGTCGAGTCACCGCACCTTTCTGCGGTGACTGCGGTGTCGAGTCACCGCAACTTGTCACTGTTCTGGGCCGAATGTTTGGTGTCCGGCTACCTTGTGTGGGAAACCGACATTGAGATGCGCATCACGAGCGATATGTAATGACACGAAGAAGGTGTGTGCGGCTGTTACAGAAGAAATGTTTTCTTAGAGTAAAATTAGATACTTGAATGCTGTGCACGATCGCTCCAAGATCTGTTGCAAGGTTTCCACCTTCGTGCAATTGCACAACTTAGCCGCTCAGTGAACACCCAAATGCGGTACAATATGCGGTAGACTGCGTCTGGAGCAGTACAGCGACAGTATCCATGAATGGATACTATACGTTTTGTAGTTGCATACCGACCTGGTACAACTTCACGTAGAGCACCTATATCGCACCAAATATTTATTGCAAGCGGCCAATATGGTCGATCAGAATTGTGACTTACTGTTAAAAAGTTCCATTTCATTGATGTTAGTAATATGTTTTACAGTCACATTTAAGGTTGCGTCATAGGCTATGTCATGCATGAAGTAGAGTAGAGAGAATAAGTTCAAAGCGATACAAATCTGACCATACTTGTGCATGTCGTGATAATTTCTGGAACGACGTGATTGTGACTGAACTAACTGGGCTCACAGGCTTTGGTAAAAACCACAGGGTTAACATTTACAGGCAACCTGCATGTGATGTATGCCACTTGCAAACTAAAAAAAAACTACACATATTGCGATAAGTCGAACTGACAATATTCTGCTCAGAAAAGGTGGTACAAAATAGCATTCCGCGATTGGCCGAAATCTCCAGCTGCAAATATTTTGCGGGATGTCAGTTTCTGATGTCCAGCCTGCTTAGGAGTTTTACCCGAGTAAAAGATCACAGGCTTCCCTGCATCTTCCTGCACTACCATTTTACCGGTTAGGTTAACAATAACCTGCTGTCGTTGCATGAAGTACCTCATCTGCACAGAGGGATGGAAGCTGATGTGAAGTGCGATGTGAAGCTACCTTCCACCATACCGAACAAATGCGACAAAAGTGAAGACAGGACAGCTATGGAAATCAAGCCACCATAACCCGGGACAGATTGCTGTACCGTTACAGCTCCCCCCCGCTCCCCAGCCGGCGTAGTCCCGACAGAGTTCACAGGACCCCGATCGCCGCTCTCGCTGTGGCTGGTACCGTTACCGCTCCCCAGTCCGCCCGAGATCCCTGTCCCGTAAACACGACCGCGGCCCGCTGGCGGCAGTGGAGGAGCGATAACAGCTTGGTTCGCCGGCTCGGGGTGACAGCTGTGTGCGCCGCCCGTGACTTCTGCGCGCACCGTCTGGTCAGGTAACGGTCCTCGCACGCGGAGCTCGCAGTCCGCCCGCCAATTCGCAGAATGGAGGGCAGCCGGCCGCTGTTCTCCGCTGGACCTCCGCTGGACCTCCGCTGGTCGTCCGCTGGATCTCCGCTGGACCTCCGCTGGACCTCCGCTGATAGTCCGCTGGACCTCCGCTGGTCCTCCGCTGGACCTCCGCTGGTCACCGTAGGCATTCCGAGAAAAACACCCGGAGTTCATGCAGATAGCTGAATTGAATGTGCGCTGCATGAGGTCTTATGCAAATGCGATTCTACGAAAATTGGCTCCACTTTTGTCGAAACCATGCCAGACTGCATGGTTTACGACTACACAGATTGCAGTCCATGTGTTTCGAAATTGAAGGCATTACACCTCATGGACGAAAACGATTAACCTTTGTCTTGAAATGTGAAATGCGAAGGATAATGTGTACTAAATTGTATTGCACTGTATGGTATTGCTCGAAGACAGTATATTTGGCACCACAAACAACACTAACTTCATCTTACCAATAAGCAACCTGAAATAGTCAATGGCCATCACCAGCGATGGGGATGTTGTGAGGCCATTGCATTCTAGCAAAAAAGTTCGTGAATTGCGACGATAACCACCAACAGAGCGTGGAGGCATACACTGCGGTGTTGTTTCTGCTAGAGCTTTTGAGGTAACGGAGGTGGTTGCTGCGTGATGATGTGAGATACCGCGAAGCGCCGAGAAGTGCCGACTCACCAGCTGATCCGCGACAGCGTGCGGTCACAGGCGGACCGACGACACGATACCGTGACGAGGTACCGTGACGAGCCTACCCGCCACACGGTACCGTGACGAGGCACCATCACGAGCCGACCCGCGACACGGTACTGTGACGAGGCACCATCACGAGCCGGCCCGCGACACGGTACTGTGACGAGGCACCATCACGAGCCGACCTGCGACACGGTACTGTGACGAGGTACCGTCACGAGCCGACCCGCGACACGGTACCGTGACGAGGTACCATCACGAGCCGACCCGCGACACGGTACTGTGACGAGGCACCATCACGAGCCGACCCGCGACACGGTACCGTGACGAGGCACCATCACGAGCCGACCCACGACACGGTACTGTGACGAGGTACCGTCACGAGCCGACCCGCGACACGGTACTGTGACGAGGTACCGTCACGAGCCGACCCGCGACACGGTACCGTGACGAGGCACCATCACGAGCCGACCCGCGACACGGTACTGTGACGAGGTACCGTCACGAGCCGACCCGCGACACGGTACCGTGACGAGGTATCATCACGAGCCGACCCGCGACACGGTACTGTGACGAGGCACCATCACGAGCCGGCCCGCGACACGGTACTGTGACGAGGCACCATCACGAGCCGACCTGCGACACGGTACTGTGACGAGGTACCGTCACGAGCCGACCCGCAACACGGTACCGTGACGAGGTACCATCACGAGCCGACCCGCGACACGGTACTGTGACGAGGCACCATCACGAGCCGACCCGCGACACGGTACCGTGACGAGGCACCATCACGAGCCGACCCGCGACACGGTACTGTGACGAGGTACCGTCACGAGCCGACCCGCGACACGGTACTGTGACGAGGTACCGTCACGAGCCGACCCGCGACACGGTACCGTGACGAGGTACCATCACGAGCCGACCCGCGACACGGTACTGTGACGAGGCACCATCACGAGCCGACCCGCGACACGGTACTGTGACGAGGTACCGTCACGAGCCGACCCGCGACACGGTACTGTGACGAGGTACCATCACGAGCCGACCCGCGACACGGTACTGTGACGAGGCACCATCACGAGCCGACCTGCGATACGGTACTGTGACGAGGTACCGTCACAAGCCGACCCGCGACACGGTACTGTGACGAAGTACCATCACGAGCCGACCCACGACACGGTACTGTGACGAAGCACCATCACAAGCCGACCCGCGACACGGTACTGTGACGAGGCACCATCACGAGCCGACCCGCGATACGGTACTGTGACGAGGTACCGTCACGAGCCGACCCGCGACACGGTACTGTGACGAGGCACCATCACGAGCCGACCCGCGACACGGTACTGTGACGAGGTACCGACAGCAGACCCAGTTGACATGAGCCAACTGTCAGTTCCCGGCCAAACAGGATGTGCCGGAGAGCATCGGTCATACTTGGTCTGGCTAATAGGTGCCACGAGCACGGATGGACTACCGGTGAATTGATTGAATGGGCATTTACTGATCATAAGACATCCAGGTAGTATAAGGCACGGCTCAATTGTCTTCTGATGAAACGTCGGGAAACACTTTTGTTTTGGAGGAGGGGCCTGGCAGTTTATGAACGTTGCCTTGCATCATGAATGTGCATTGACGTTAAAAGATTTTTCCAACACGTGTTGTGCCATAACCTTTAAATTTCTCATTGCGTGCTTTGTTGGTGCAAAATAATATTTCAACATTCGCTTCAAAGCCGGCATCCCTTGTCTGAGCAATTTTACTGGTCCACAAAGTTGCATTCCACAGTTATTGCGCGAAATTTGTCCCAACAAAACGCTTGGCCCAGATGGGCCTAGCGTCCGATTCCTAAAGAAGTGTGTGGAGGAGGTAACCGTTCGGCTGGAGATGCTGTGCAGACTGTCTGTGCCATTGTGTGTTTTGCCCTCCGCCTGGAAGCAGGCCAATATGCTTCAAGTGGGAGGGAACATGACCCCATGACCCTCTCCGGATTCACCAGTGTACGGCCAATGCTAGATGCGTTATTGAGCACACCAGTGTTATTTCGAGCGGTGCTGCCGCGACACGGCGTTCGCGGCTTGAACGCCGCGGCAGCAGCAGCAGAGCGCCTGTAGCATCGATTCCTCACTTGCGTGATCGTCATTGCAGCTTGAGTTTCCCTCACTTAGCTACCGTTACCTTCTACACAATATTGCTAGTCACATCCATTAAGGCTCGGGGTTTATTCAGACTGACTTGCTGTTTTTTGCAGAATCCGCTACGCGAACGCGCAGACAGACTGCGAGCACCGGACCTCACTGTTTTCCCTTCACATCCCGGCGGTAGACGCTCTTGGCACACATATATGTTTTGCGTACCACCGTATGAATACTGATATGAATTTATGACGCGGTTCCTTCGTTCATGCAACAGTTTGATATGATCCTTTATCTCTTATCCATTTACTCCTTCACATTTTCCACCCGCAATCAGGCATCTGCAACCGGAGGTACTGAACTTTGCCCAGAATAAGGGATCTTACAAGTTGGGTGTTTGTTGTCCTAGTGTCCTAGTGTTGTCCAATGTGATGCGACAATTCCTACCCGAAGTGGAATGTTTGGCTGGATACCGATTGCTGGAACGTGACCTGCACGCTATGCGTGTTTGTCTCTCAACGTAAATGTTCCCGCTAAGTATTACATTGCTGCTCTCGCTTTACGCGTGCGTAACTTTCAGATTTAGTCAACTGTGTTCGCGTTGTTCATTAGTTCATTAATTGGTTTATGTAATGTGCTGCTATGTTATATCACTAAATTCGTAACTGGGATGATGCCTATGGTTGCTGTGCGCGTAATCAGCAATAAACACAGGGACAAACACCACGTGCAGTCAGCGATTACATGCACATGCATCCACGCCTACAGCTCTTTGTCTCCTATGCTGTAGGCCCTGACCGCATTTCTGTTCCAAGTTCTAGCCTATGATGTGAAGTTGAATGTTATGGACTATGCGATCTGCTGGCTGGATGTTCTCAAGACATTCAAACAAATAACATTTGCATAAGTATATGTAGCTTCATTTGTTTTAGTTTATCGCGAACATGCAGTGGTGGAGACAAGAAGCCATATATAGGACAAGACGCTCCTATAACGCACACCTAACAGAACATTGTTTGTGGTGACCAGCTCGCTTATAGTGTATGGGCCAGGAAGGCATCAATCGGTGGTGGTGTTCGGTTTGCCTGGCAGTGATAGCCTAGGATTTGTCTCGCTCCGCGGAAAATGGCTCTCAATTTCAACTCTTCTCAATCATCAAGTTCTCAAATCCAGAAGCCGTTGATGCACCTGCATCGATCGGGCTGATATTGAACCAAACGGCGACCATTTGTGCAAACAGTTTCAGTAACATTTCCAAAAGTAAACAACAGCGCGTTCATTTTTAAGTTCATGCCTCCAAATCGCCCGGCAACCATGACGGACAACCGTCCAGCGTCTGCACGTCTGCTCACCTGCACCCGCTCGGTTACATCTTACCGCCTCGGCCGTCCAGTCGCGTCTGGGCTGAGCCGCGGCGCGAGAGGGGTACCAGTCCTCATGGGGAGGGGCTGGCCAGACAACGCCCTGGTCTGTCACTGGTCGGCATCACCTATTGCACCACACCGCCAGGGAAGGCGGTCGACGCCCTCCAGACGCGCTCCACATGGACTGCATAGTACAACGGTGGCACGTGTGTCACAATGATGACATGGCGGAATGACCTCCGACTGTGTCATGGTGCAATGACACGGCATCTACCGCCGACCGGCCGTCGTCGCACCGGCACCGGATATGACCAAGCATAACATTGCGCGACCGCGAAGGCTCGAGGCGCCAACTGCACCGTCATAAAATCATAAAGCGTTCAGACTTAAAAAGAGCCACAGGGGCCCATCCGGGTTAAGTCTCTAAAGGGAAAATATCATAACCCTGGACAAAAAGACACTCGTCACCCCGACCAACACCACATCCCAAATTCCAAATGAACTATCCACTGAACGTCCCACACACCCATCAATACCTTACCTTACCTATCCAGCCCTATTCACTCGATCCCGTGTAACATACGCGTGGATAGAGTGTCCTACCAATAATTTTCAAACTCCATCCATGCCTGCTTAGATGGGCCTGTACCGTGTACACCTACTAGCATAAATCTCACCCCGTCCACCACTAATTAGAACCCCAAAACAAGATTTTCCAGCTTCAAAAAATGTGTCCACCCTATTATTAAATACATTCCATGAGGGACTTCCCACAACATCAGCAGGCAGCCTATTACATTGATCAACCGTCCTTTGATTAAAGACCTGTTCTCGCTTAACTGGCTTACACTTCGACTTGTCTCAGCTGAATTGGTGACCCCTATGTCATACTCTAAATAGAAGGGCATCATTCAGGTTGACCTGATCTAACCCTTTCACAATTTTATACATTTCAGTCATATCACCCCTTAATCTCAAATACTTCGGTGAGTGCATATCTAATGCCATAAGCCTTTCTCCGTATTCTAAGTTACCTAGTCCACTGAGTCACACTTCATAGGGTCCCATGTTAAAGGTTGAATGATTGGGGGAAGCCAACATTTGGAGGGGCACTTGCCCACTCAAAAGTATACAAAGCAGCATCCATGGGCCCTTAGGTTTCCTATAGAGCTGCGTGAGGCTTCCGTAGAAACAGCTTGGATTTCATATGCCCCACAGTCCCTAGTTACCAGGTGGCTGGCTTTCGGAGGTACTACAAAAGCAAATTATAAGCATACAATGCACTGGTGTAGGTTTCTGAAAATTATTGGGAGGGCGGAGTGCATGAAGACGATGGGCGGGCCCAAGTTCATGGGGTGGGGGGGGGGGGGGGTCAGGGCGCATACCATATAGGGTCCGATGTTCAAAGTTGCCATTTTTGAGAGGGCAAAGCCAACATTAGAGGAGTAAGTGCCCTCCCAAAGGCATACAAAGCTACACCCTTGATACAATGATACGGCGGAAGATGAAGAGCCGGTCAGAAAAAATAGTTTATCATGGAAAATTCCAGGATACAAATATCCTCATGAACTCCATGCTACTTTTCGAAGTAACTGTGTCGTTCCTGCTGGAACGGGACCATCCGATGACGTCTTTGACTCTGTCCTCAATACGCTCCTGCGGTGATAAAACACCTCTGTTGTGTACTGACGTTAGAGTACGTCAATAGTCTACAATCAACTCTTAGTGTTTAGCCGGCCGCCCGAGCTCTGGCCTGTTCCCCATGCAAGCCAGCAGCTCACCTGTTCAATGTCGTCGATGCCATGAAGTGGCTCTGTGGCGGCCGTTGGCTCCATCCTGCTGACCCTGGCCAGTCCGCCTCCAACACTGGCCGACTGGCTGCTCGTGCGCAGCGAACGACGGGCGACTCTCCTCGGACGCGGCACCACCAGTACTCGCAGCGCGCGAATGACGCCACGCCGTCCGCACCCGGGCCGCGCGAGCAGACCGACACGGCGGGACGGCGCCGGCAGCCGCGCGCATCTCCACAGCTACTCCAGTGGAAAGAAACGTCACAATTATGACGTCATCGGCCGCTTCGGACGTCAGGGTGCGCGGCCCAGTTTCACGAGTCGATGACCCGGGACGGAGAGGATGCCGACGTCAGGGAAAATGGTAACTAACGGGGAAGAGAGCGGGCATCAATGAAGGACATCGGAGAAGACATAATCGATAGAGGAAGACGGTGCTTATAGGGAAAGACGGCGACCAAAGGGGAAGACCGCGACCACCGGTGAAGAGATCGACCATCAGGGAAAACAGACCATCGGAGTAGACGACGACGCTGGGGGAAGACGGCAACCATCTGGAAAGGTGGTACCGGATGAAAGCCATTAGTTATCTGGCATAAATGTACGATTCCAAGAATTGATGGTGTGTACCAGAAGCACAGCCAGGGGAGGGGGCACCCCCTACCCCTTGCACCCAAAAATACACTGGATCAAACGAGATATTTTGAGATTTTCACCACGCAAAACCCTACATTTTCGACTTGAAGTTTTCAGATCACTTCGTTTCGCAAGCTGGAACCATATTAACTAATGGTTACTCTATTTCGGTGAGAAAATGTACGCATATCAGCGATTTTGATTGCTTGCAACGTATGCAATTATCTGGTGAACGAACCTGATTAGTCACGTCAACAATGCTATGCAATCATCGGTAGCTCCGCGGACTTCTGATATCGTGAAGTGGCGAACTAATCGTTTTGGGTTCCATTCTTTCCATGCAACGCTCATAGGCGTGCAAAAGCTGTCTTGATTTGGCCATCTTGTATTAGCAGAAGCGCAGCCAGGGGGAGCCGCCCCCTTCCCTCAGCATCCAAAATACGCAAGATCAAATGAGATACTTTGATATTTTCACCACGCAGAACCTTAAATTTTCTGCCCGCTTCGCGTGCCGGGAGCGTTCTCTATTTCATCACATATTGCTTGGGTTGGACCAACCTCCTTAAGAGAATCCTGGCTGCGCCACTGCGGATTAGAAAACCATTAAAAACAGTTTGTTAGACGTCCGTAAAGTTAGCGACGTTTTCGCATTGGAATTAATCGTGGAGTTTCCATCTCGTTCATGTCGCTTGGTGGATATCCCTGGCTACACAGATCACAATTATGGCACAAGTAAGGGCATATGGCTCATCAATGGCTCATCTCGACGTCACCGTCAGTGGCGCGTTTGGTGGCGCCGGCCGCCCTCACTGACTCTTCAATGGGCGAGCGTCTGCTCGCTCTGGTCACAAACGGCGACTTTGACGTCTTCAGTAGGCCGGTATTGCCCGTCACCGGCCTGCCTGACGGTGCGTTCCATGTTCTACCGCTGGACGCGTCGCGGTCTGTCTAACTGACACTTGCAGCAGCAAGTGTCAGTGGCCTGTTCCGCCCTTTCTCGCCCACTTGTCTACGGCCACGCTAAACGTCAATGGATGCCATGTACTCCACGGTATGTTGGTCATTTTGTAATAGCTGGCCCACAAGAAGTTGTCCGCATGGTTTTTGCTGCATTATGAGGCGGCGTCGTACAATGAATACAAGATGCTAGTCGTGCTTTTTGTTGACCAGCAAAACACACCAGGGAGAATACAAGATGAGCCAACGATGGGACCTGGTGCAGTGAAAGCCCGCCAACCATCCAACCATACGCGTAGGAACCGGGACCGAGCAGAGAGGGCAGTCGCCCGCCCCCCCCCCCCAAAAAAAAACACTAGCTTAGCATTGATCTTATGGGCGTTTCGTTGAAAGAAGAGACTTCAAAATAGCTCTTGCACCCTCCCCCTTCCCACCCCGCCCCTCAACTTTGGGACAGTTCCTGCGCCGGTACTGCGGACTGCCAACATGACCTGGGACCGTTCTGCGAGAGCAGTCCTTTTAAAAAGTGAGTGCATTTCAGTTGAAGAGAAACTTAACAACAAAATGTGATACGTCTACAGAGATTGTAATGTGCCAACTTTGCGATCCGCGGAAGTGCCAGACTTCACCATTTCGTCCCTGTCAGAGGTAGAACCACGGGACAAAACTGGTGCCTGCCAGTGTATTGGAGTTGGAGTTGTTGGAGTTGGAATGACTCCGGAATGACTCCGCCATTTTTGCTCAGAGGAGTTGGAGTTGGAGTCACTCCAGGATCGTCCAGCAGGAATTGGAGTGACTCCTATTTTAGCAAAGGAATTGGAATTAAGGAGTTAAATTTCATGCCAATTCCAGGTACATTTTCCCCATTTACTGCGCATAATAATTGGTTATCGGTAGTGTTTAAATGTGTGGCAGAGGCATCAATTTGGTAACATTTATGGAACCAGGCTTGACCCGACCCTGACACGTCTGAAATTGAAGAAAAGGTTTGGACCCGGCGTGCGTACGTGCGCCGGTACAGGAGCACGGTATCACTGGACAGTGATATGCTGCATGGTAAACATTGAGTCTAAAATGAGTTTTGTCCCCTGGCCAAACGAGATTCCGCCGCGGCTGCTTAGTTGGCGTATACACTTTGTGTCAAATTCAACTTGACAGCAGCTCGCGATCCCACTGCAAACGGCCCCACCATCCCTAATGTGGTACCCCTGGCTTGGGAATCATTATTATTATTATTGGGACTTTAGGGCGCGAAAACCCGTTTTGGCTATTATGCTGGCGTGGGAACGCGTGCGCGTGCATGACAGCGGCGAGGGCGAGACAGTGCGGGATTTGTGTGCGGTGTGTGAAGATGTCTGGCTACGGGAAGAAGACCGGCCCTTTGGACGCCTTTTTTAAGACAGCCTCAGACTCAGAAGACGTCCATGTGGACGATCCTGATCCCTGCCTTCCTTCGGCCGTAACCCAGGGCGTAAATGAAGCGGGTGGCGGCCCAAGTTCTGCCCTGACGCCATCAGTATCAGTATTGGTTGCTTTCTTCACTGGACGGCATGTGGAGGGCGAAATCGTCACCTATACCTGCAAATTGTGCCATGCCGCTATCCGAGGGAAGATATCAGTGAGTTCCAATTTTAAGCGTCATCTGCGCCGAAAACATACATCTCAGCTGGCGGCCCATGAAAAGTTGTATGATAAAAGGGCGCCGCAGCCGGAGCGCACAAAATGTTCCAAGGAAGCGCAGTTAGACGAAGCCATCGTCACACTTATCTGCTGTGACCAGCTGCCAATAACTCAGGTCACATCATCCGCTTTCAAGAACCTGCTCCAGGTAAGGCATGGGCAGACATATACCAGAATAAAAAGCCGGGATCGGATCCATCGATCCCTTTATTGTCGATTTTTGGGATCCTGGATAATTTGTGTTTCTCGAAGGATCTTCTGAGATCTGGGATCTTTTTAACTCGTCGAGGGATCTTTGATCTTTTAAAAAGTATGTCTATATATTTTGCGACCTTGATCTTTTTTGTACGATCCTCATCCTGGTACATGTCTGATCATGGGTCATGGGTTGGATGCAGGGCGTCCTATAAGGATTTTTTAATTTTCACGGGGGGGGGGGGGGTTCACCCCGGTGTATCTAATATATGTAAGTTTTGTGAAGGGCCAGGATGTCATTTGTCTAACAGGTGACCATGCTCTTAACCAGCTTCAGCTTCCGGGGGGGGGGGGGGGGTTGCACTCTAACTTTTCGCGTCCTACTATGATATATCACCAGCATATTTTTATCTCACTTGAAAACCCCTTTCACTGGGGGATTTCCAGTTACACTGGGGAATTTCGTGACACTTGGGAGGATTTTCCCCCACTTAACATCTTAGCGGAGGCCCTGGTTTGATGTGTTTCATGGAACGTTTGCATTCTTGAAGCTTCGTATGGGCCCTAGTGGAGTTTTTTTTTCACGAATATGGATGAGCGTTGATGTGCCCTAAAATACACAATTTCTACTTAGGACTCAGTTTTCTAGCCATGCTTGTTAACTGCAAAAAAAAAACGCGAATTACGCATTGAAAAACAGTATTGGTAAAGTATTTATTTAACACGCGCACGTCCGGGGGGGGGCAGATATCTGCCCCCCGCCTGCGGGTTTTCTTAATTTTCCGCCATACTAACTTGATTAGCAACGCCAAACCTCGTATGGCTGCTCATCAGTCTTTTCCGCATATCCTCAGAAATGTTTGCCCCTGGGTCATCTCAGGTCAGGTTACCAGGTCAGGCGAAGTGACCCAACATCCCTCGGAGTTCCAGGTGTTGCCACTGTCACAGTGTTGGTCCGATCAAGATGAAACTTATAGGGTGTCATAAGGTCATCAGGGACTACAATCGTAATACCACAAATTTTATTATCAGTGACCTAAGGTCAGGTCAGAATTGTGGCCACCCCATTATAAACCTACGGAGGAAAACAAAACCTGTATAATTTCGCAGAAAGTGGTCCAATTTGATTTATATTGCCCATGTCACTGAGTTTTGGGTCACTTTCAACCATCGAACTCAATGTTTAGACCGGTGACCTTGACTAGGTCACCAAAGACCAATTAGGGTCACGTAAGCATTTCCCTCAATAACTTTTTACAGAATTGAGGTAGAAACACGATTCTACTTCCATTATGATTGTCTGATCGGGACGCGTCGAATGATATGCAACATGACCTGGTTAGGTCAATATTTGGCCTTGACCAGAGGTCAAGGTCAAATGTTGATCTATCTGGGTCATGTGATATATCATTCAAAGCGTCTCAACGAGACAATCACAATGGTGCAGGTTTCATTGCTCTATCTTTATTTACTCAAATGTTATTCGCCAAAAACCACCCCATCCCGTAGTAGCCCATTTGACATTCTTTGACCTCTGGTGCCCTTAATATTGGTCAGAGCGGAAAAATTACCGAAATACTTTCGATAGAGCGTGTCACAAGCTATCCAACGCCGTTTTCTATTTGTCGCTACCTAACATAGTTCTGGAGATCTTAGGGGGGGCAGACATCTACCCCCCCCCCGGACCGGCGAAGTTGGCGTGGACCGCCGGACGTGCGCGTGTTAAAAGAAAATTTATGTATGTAACACTAGGCACGTTTTGGTACGAACTGTTTGTAGCGGTGTGTTTTAGATATATATGAAAGTAGGCTAAATATTGCCTAAGATCTGGTAGACTCCATATCCCACCACACTTGCACTGTTCTGACACTTAGCACAATAACAGTTAGAGAAACTATCAGCCGCGGCGGATTCCAATTTCGAGCGGGTGCCAAAGCAGATCTGAGAGTGTGGTGAAAGGGGGGGAGGGTGTCGGCAGGTTGCGAAATGCGAGCGATAAAATTTGACACTATGTTCAATCGGAGATGTGTGTGCCCGCCGAAATTTCATGTCGTTTTGACCGCAGTACGTATGCTGCCAAATTGCTACAACTTATCCTTCCTGAGAAAATTTCACAGTTTCCGATGCAAAAATTAAGGCTGACAACATGCTGGGGTTGGGGAAACTGGGAGGGGAAAAATAGGAGATCCCGGTGGGCAAAATGCATCGGTTCGCCCCCGGGACTTTTCGACCGGGGGGAAGTTGCGACCCTTGCCCCCCGGAATACGCAGCGGCTGGAAACTATAATATGGCGGTTAGGGGCAAAAGCTGGGGCATAGCTAGTTTGGGCTTCCAAAAATGTTATAAAAAATAAGTGTAATTTTTTTTAAACATTTTCAACATTTCTGAACTTTGGTCTTTAAATTTCCTTTCAGGTTAAATTTTGACGCCGAAAATGGATCAAACCAGCACTTTTTTAAATTCCACTATACAAAGGCATTGTTTGACGGCCTACAATTGCTTTGTTACAGGTCGC
Source organism: Ashinkailepas kermadecensis (assembly GCA_034440615.1). NCBI lineage: Eukaryota > Metazoa > Arthropoda > Thecostraca > Neolepadidae > Ashinkailepas > Ashinkailepas kermadecensis. The sequence goes on along the minus strand of JAOTOM010004911.1, from coordinate 67,124 downwards.
TGCCCCATCATACAAAGCACCGTCATATGAGAAGATGACAGACACACTCATACCAAGACGAGTTGACAAGATTAAAATGGAAATCAGTGCAGTGCTTAGGTCTGTTGATTCCGTGGGTCTGACCATGGATATATGGACAAGCCGCACATTGACAGCGTACATGGGGTTGACGGCCAGTGTAGTGACGCCGGACTTCGTGGCCAAAACGTTATATTTGGCATGCAGAGTGATCCACGGTTCGCACACGAGCGACAAAATTTGGACCGAGTACTCTGAGCTAATCGCTGAGTGGGAACTGGAGGGAAAGATGAACCGGGTAGTAACAGACAACGCATCGAACATGCTGAAGGCATTTGCGCAGACCGTGCCAGGCTTTGACTCCAACATTGGGGATGACTGGGACGAGCTAGAGCCGACCGACCACGAGGATCACGATGTGTCCGGTCTGTACTGTGATGGCGACCTCCAGATGACTCTGAAGGACGTCACACTGGAGTCGGGTTGTGCATGTCACACGCTACAACTGTGTGTGAAGGACGGCCTGAAGCGGGAAGTGGACTCGGTGGTGGATAAAGTCATCAGGAAGGCGTCCAAAATCGTCTCATCCACCAGGCACAGCGTCTCGGAGGCTGAACTCCTGCTGGCAGAATCCGGAACACGGTTTAATGTCGCCAATGCGACCCGCTGGAATGCTCAGTGGAAAATGCTTAAGAAATTCCACTCTGTCGTCACCAAACATCCGTCGATCCAAAGCAGATTGCAGGCATGCACGAAGGGCAACATCAAGATGACGAAGCATGAGCTGGACATGATAGGTGAGATCATTTCAATTCTGGAGCCATTCCAGGAGGCCACCGCACTGTTCGAAGCCGACGTCTGTACCAGCAGTAAAGTCATACCAGCCATCAAAAGCATGCATGGTGTCCTCAGTGAATTGGAAGACAGTGTAGTGTCAACGAAGAAGACAGTGAAGGCGCTCAGTCAGAGCGTACACAAGAGGTTTGACGGCCTGATGGACGATCCTTTGCTGGTATCCGCGGCCTTTTTGGACCCAAACTTTGGGTGCACTTGGCTGGACAGTGATGAGGAGACTCAAATCAGGAGCGTGTGCAAGCGGACTGTGAAGAAGGTGCTGAAGGTGGTGGAGACTGCCTCGCCCTCGACATGCGAAGACGAAGAAGTGGCGAACACAGATCAGAACGAGAGGGGCCCTGGCCTGTTCTCATACTTGAAACGAAAGCGTAAGAGCACACCGATGACCAGGTGGACGACGAGATGGGCCGATATGTAAGAGAGGCGGAGCGGCTGGACGGCACGTGTGACCCTTTGTCGTTCTGGAAAGATAGGCGTGATGTCTACCCCAAACTGTCAGAGGCTGCCAGGGCAATCTTCGCCCTACCGGCCTCGAGTGCGCCGGCCGAGCGTCTGTTCTCAACAGCTGGCGACATCTGCCGTGCCAGGAGAAATCGGCTAAAGCCCGCTATGCTGGAACGACTGGTGTTTGTGAAGCGTAATACCCGGTAAAACGTCATGTGTCCGTCTGCGTAACCAAATACACGTCAGGTGGTTTTTAGAATGGTTTGTATATTTTGGGTCACTTTATAGTTATTATATCGTTGTGCATTGTGATCAGAGATGCAGCCAGGATTTTCTGAAGGAGGGGGCCAGCTATTAGTGCCGAAGGAGGAGGCCAACTTTGGATGATGGGCAGTTTCAATGGCAAAATGGTAAACTATCGGCCGTAAGGGAGGGGCCAATGTCCCCTTGGCCATCCCCGTGGCTGCGCCCCTGGTTGTGATTAAAACCATGATTTTTTTTTCACGCCGGACACAAAAACAGCAGCTGCGCCAAAATCACTGGACTGGTGGCGGCTTGAGACAGCGAGTCGGGGCCCTGTCCGGCGGGAACTTCATTTGAGGGGCCAGACCTGGCCCTAGACCGTTCGCCCCCACCAATTAATCGTGAACCCGGGGACGGCACCAAATCCTTACGAGCGAGGACGGCCGCCGAGCCGGTCCTCGCCAACTATGGGATTTGTTGCATATGAGAGACACGACACCACGGCGAGACTCCTGGGACAGACCTGGTAACCGGACACATCGCCTTGCACCTGGTAGTTGTTTCTTCGGATTTCTGACCAGGATATGGCGAGCAAATCATCGTGCGTTATACATATATTAAACATGCTGGGCTGTGTATAAAATTAAAAAGGACGGAATGAAAAAGGAATTAAGGAGTTTGATTTTACTCTTTTTTCACCCGGAATTAGGGCTGTCTTATCAAAGAGGAGTTGGGAGTCGGATTTTAACTCCTTTCTGGCATGACCCGGAATTTGGAGTCATTCCACTTTGTGAGGAAGAGGAGTCGGAATTGGAGTCACTCCTCATTTGGAAAAAAATAGTCGGAATGGAGTCATTCCTTTAATTTACTTCAACTCCAATACACTCGTGCCTGCCTACCGCGACACAAGTTCCCCGTTTGCCGATTTGCTTATGTCCGTTCGTTTGCCGATGGCCTTCATGGCGTAATTAAAAACAAGTCAAGTCCCTCGATTTTATTTTCTCACGGAATCTATGTAATGGTTTTTGACCGTGTCATTCTAGTTCACATACCCTGATTATTGAGCCATGAAGCGGAGTGACACTTTAAAACGTCATCAATATTGTTTGTCATTACCAAATAAAGATCGCTCACCAATTGTTCATACTATTAACAACACAACAATTATTTTTGCAATGACGATTGTTGTTTAGTTACACTATGATATTACTTAACATTTGGGGATAGGAAAGTTGTTCATCTTGATGTATGAACAGCATACTCTGAGTTCAGTGTTAATATTTCAAAACTACTCCGAAGGGCGACACTTCGAAGATTTTGGGAAATTACCATGTTTGACCAGTCCTAAGTGCGTAACCTTTAATGAGATTTAACTGAAAATTCTACAGGATATACAAAACAGATGTATGAAAAGGTACTGGAGGCTCCGTGCCTCTGCGTCTAAACATTCGGCCGCTATTCAGGAACAATCTGAGGGAGTCTCTCGAGAGCCCACGGCCCGGCGAGGTCGGGTCTACTCCCGCTGCTCATGTGCTAGTTTTCTGCAACAGGAACGCGTAGACCATTGCCCAAGCCTGTACGGTACTTCCATCACCTACTTCTTACAGACGCTAACCGATATTTATATAACTTACACACAAAGAACCAGTGCGCAATCCACAGTGCAGGTCGGTCGGTTGATCTGAAGTTAAGTCCAGTTGTAAGTGGCATTAGCAAATTGTCCATGGGCAGGTTCACGGTAATTCGTAATCCACAATCTAACCCATTTCAGCTAAAATTTAGATGAAATGGGTTGAACCACACATTCGCCATTCTACTACAACAAAGTGCGTACTTCCCATCATTGTGGTTGGGGAAAACCGACGTTTTCCCCAATAAGAATTTCTGATAAGATGATAAGAATTTCAACAAAGAAACTCAGCTGACTGTCTTTTCCGCTCAAGGTCGTACGCGAGCCGCACAGAAAAGGCAATCTTCTGAATTGAACTGGTTGTCTATGAATAATATTGCAGTATCCATGTATTGGTATGCTGTTATAAGTAGGGATGCACCGGATAGACTATCCGGCCGGGTATCCGGCCGGATATCACGAATTTTCAACTATTCGTTATCCGGCCGGATATTTCTTGCTATCCGGCCGGATACCGGATATTTTCCATTGCTTGCAACGATTTCCAGTTAGTTTCACCACTTGGGTGTCCCCTAACACAACAAGCAGACGATAAAAAACGACCAAGCGTATGATCTTTATTGTCCCTTCGAAGATTGTAAGTGCGTACTCAGCATTCAGTGACGCTGTGACGCTGAGTTACACTGAGTGACGTCAATCAAAACACGACCTGGTTCAGAAATGCTTCACATTGTGGTGAAGAAACAGGAGCTGCTCCCCGCGGCGCGGCAGAAGCCTGCTCCTCCTGTCCTCGAAGATTGTTCCGTACTCCGAGAACATTCTCTCGGAGAACACGGAGGACGACGGGGCGGACAGGAGTTTACGCGAGAGAGCGCGCAGGCGAGGGAACGAACTTGCTCGCCCTGTTTCGCCCCACCACTGGACTGGGTCCGTCTCGCGAGGTGAGAGGGGGAGCGTGAAGAAGTTCTGCACTTCTTCCGCTGCAGTCTTCAGGTCACCCTGGCCGTCACGGCGTTGTCGCTTCGCAGCTGGTGCCTGGCTCTGGCTCACCATCTGTGTGAAGCAGCTGCCGAATAGGTCTTCCTCACCACTTGACCCTGTGCTAGACGCGGGGCTGTCGGCGCATTTGCTGTCAGTGGCAGCAACTTCTTCGTCCTGCGCCCCTAGCAGCTGAAGAACCTCGCTGAGGAGCAGCGTCTTGGCGTTGTCCTTTTCTTCAGACTTCTTGAAGAAGTTGAGCTTGTATCTGGGGTCGATCGCTGTGGCAGTCACATAGTGTTTCTCCAGAAGGATATTCATCGCTTTGGAGCTGTCAGCTGTGGTTAGGAAGCGGAGGCGCAGCGCTTGTAGCAGTGACTCGCGTAGTTTCTGGGCGCCGGCCGCCTTCTGATCAATCCTTGTCAGGTATAGCTCCAGGCAGGTGATGTTGGGAATGACGCTGGACAACGTGGCGTTGTCCGAGCTCATCTCCTTCGTGAGATCGAAAAATGGTTTCAGCACGTGCAGGAGGCTTCCGCACAGCTGCCAATCGCTCGCAGTCATCTGCGGCAGATCTTCGTGGTCTGCCAGGTAGAGAAGAACTGGCCGCTTCAGCTCCACCAGTCTCTGCACTATCAAGTACGAGCTGTTCCACCGCGTCAGAACGTCCTGCACCAGAAGTCGCGGTTGCAGGCCTTCAGCTCGCTGGAGCTCCTTGAGGGTAGTGCAGGCCACTGACGAGTGGCCGAAGTGAGTCACCAGCCTCCGACACTTGGTCAGGAGCGCGTTCACAGCCGGCTGCGACCGGATGGCGTCGCTAACCACCAACTGAAGACGGTGGATAGTGCAGTGGACGGCCGGAATATCGGCCAGCTCGCAACCCAGAGTCATGTTGGAGGCCCCGTCACGGATCAGTAGATGCCGCCGACTTCTGACTAGGTTCCACTCGTCCCACATCTTCGTCAGCATCTCCGAGATGTTGATGCCACTGTGTGATGCCGGAAAGTGGGCCGCTTTCAGGACGACGTCTCGACGCTGGAAATTGCTCTTGATCCAGTGGCCAGAAAGGCTGACGAACGTTTCCTGCGACGATGAGCATGTCCAGATGTCAGACGTGAAGGAGACGTAGCTGCCGTCACAGCTCTCTAGCTCAGACAGAACCTCGCCCTTCACTTCGTCGTACAGCCTCGGCAGCATGGCGTCGGAAAAGTAGCGCCGGCTGGGCAGGAGATACCGCGGCTGAAGTTTGGCGACGAGGTCGATAAAGCCGTCGTCTTCTACGATTGAGAACGGCTGGTTGTCCACGGCCATCATTATCATCACGGCCCTGTTGATGTCCTTGGCGCGGCTGTCGTTAATGTCCCAGATCTTCCTTGACTCAAATGATTCTTGGATCGATAGCTGCTTCTTAATAGCGGAAATCTTCCGATCTTTTAGCGTACCTTCCTCTCCAAAGGTTGAGACAGACGCAAAACAGCCGCGATTCGCTTGCTTGGCCGTTTCGTACTCGTCCGGATGTTTCATTTTCGCGTGATTGTGGAGCGGAGTCGTGCTGAAGGTTTTCTGTCCCGCGCTTTCGTGGCCTCTCTTGATAAGTCTTTTGCAGATTTTGCATTCTGCATAGGTATCGCTGTCGTCGCACAGTTTGAATATAGCCCAAACGAAAGAGGAACGCGAGTGCCCCGCCATGCCACCTAAGCCGCAGGCCAACTACGTAGAAGATTAAACCTGAAACAATTGTGAAGAGGGACGCCCCTGACGCCTGGCGTTCCAGGTGAATGAATGCCGACGCGAATGCCGCAGCAGGTCAGCAAATTTTGTTAAAAAGCTATGCGCGCGCGTGCAAAATGTTTCCCTGGCGCCTCCATCCCCGGCGTCCCGATCCGACGGACTTCGGATGTGAGCGAAATGCCAAGCGCCGGCAAATAAAAATCCTCTATATTGAGCTGAGGTTTGGGACATGGGGCGCTCCAGTTTGGGGGAGGGGCAAAAATTAACCAGCACTTGTCGACCGAGGGGGGGGGGGGGAGCGATGTTGGCGTGGTGTTGTGTCGTCGATCTGGGGGGGGGGGGGGGAGAGAGCGATGTTGCATGGTGTTTGTCGTCGACCGGGTTGGGGGTGGGTCGGCCCGGCGGGGGAGGGAAGTAATTGTTGGTGTGGTATTTGTCGTGTCCACGGGGGGCGGGGGGGGGAGCGATGTTGGCCTGTCTGTAATGCGGCAAAAATTTCAGTTTGCCGCCGTTTGGGGGGGGGCGAAAACGTGGTTTTCCTCGCACCATTTTCGTTTGGGGGGCAAATGCCCATTTTTCCCCCTGGATCCGCCAGTTTGGGATAAAGCATGCCATTGCTTGCTTGCTTAATGAAGAGGGGTTTTGGGGGGCCTGCAATCACCTGCATTTTTAATGCATACACTTGAGGAAAAAAGGTGGAATGGTGGGAACCTAAAAGGTTCAGTATCCGGCCGGATTATCCGGGCCGGATATTACTCAAGATCTGGCCGGATATACTATTCGGCCGGATATCAGAATTCACTATCCGGTGCATCCCTAGTTATAAGAACACACAATTCTTATGAATGTCCGTGGAGCTCACGAAAGCCTGAATACGAAGTCCTGATTCCTTCAGCATTCCACTGAGACACTCGGTCAATTCTATATAAAAGCATCATCTTACAAATGTAGCCCCACTAGGCACGTACAAAATGCAACTGGAACAGGGACCTATGTTAGTACACCAAATTGCATTGCATTGAAGACAAAAAATTAAGCCATCCTCGCCATTCAAAGCTATTCAGGCTTACAATCTAGATGTTAAAAGTCAAGAACTCACATACTTTATTTTCAAGCATATTCAATACCATTCTTAGTATGTATCGTGAAAAATGGTATGTGGTAGTATTGTGGCGATGGCTTATGTGGTAGTATTGTGGCGATGGCTTATGTGGTAGTGTTGCGTCGATGTATGACAATGACGAGCCAAGGCCAGCTAACACCGCCACCGGAACGCAGCAAAAGTCAGGTCCGTCCGCCGGATCGGACCGATTCAGCAGGCTTCTGTCGGCGTCCCAGCCCGAGGCGATCGGGTCCGGCCGCCTCGACAGGCCCTGCCGTGACGTCATACGTGCGTGGGCAGAGCACCCGTTATCGTTGTGACCGTATTCGCGCTGCAAAGGACGTGACACAGGTCAGCTCTGCATCAGGTTTACATGACTCATATGCCAGACCGGCACATTGGCTCGAAAATCAACGTTGAACTTGGGTACCGAATTATTTAATTGAGATCTGTACAGTTCAAAGATTGTACAGCGCACAGTTAGCACGGCACATAATGTTTTATTATAATATTGGCCTTTTCAAGTGGTAGATGAACAAAATTCTTCGGTTGTTTTATATTTACTTTACTGACAATGCTGAACGTTGCACAAATGGTAGATTTTATAGGCCGAGGAATGTTGACACCGTGAAGGTTTCATTTCATGCGTTTTATAGCATAGCTGTTCCACAAGAAACAGCACAATACAATAAGTGGTTGGCGGAGGAGTTCATAACAACAGAACACTCCTCGAGTCTAGGGAAAAACAAGGTGAATAACTCGATCACTATCAAGGCGGGAATCTCTCGGGAATCTCTCCGGCCCCGCCAACCCAAGCGAAAATCCAGCTTACTCTTGGAGACTAACGGATCGATCTGTGGAAACAATGGAACTGTGCTTCATGTGCATGAGTCTGGAGACACCTCCTTCGCCGGCGTGGTCACCAGAACCAAGATTGCTTAATCTTACTTGCTGATCCTGACTGTGAAGTTTATAATAAATGTTAACTGGCGACTCTACTTAAGGGATGTTGTTCAAAATCGTAGGTGGGGTTTCGAGTGACTATGTCACGAGAAATCTCTATCAGAGATTTAATACAGGCGGTCGGTTTTCTAAAGTTGTCGAGAAATGTTTGTCTGTGTGTGTGTGTGTGTGTGTGTGTGTGTATGTGCCGCTTCGACGCATGCTGTGCCAAAACGGCCGGGCGGATTTCGCTCAAATTTTCACACGTGATGCGCCGGTACGGGAGACAGACTGTGGCGGTAGTTTCGGGTTGCGCGTGTCACGTGGGCATGTGCCACGTGCAGTCAACTAGGGTCATATCGAGATCAGTTAGCCAGGGCCACAGCATATATCACAGGTCGCACGAATGTGAAACTTTGTGGAAACACGGGCCCCACAGGGAACTGCGTGTTTTTGTGGTCGGCGGTCGCGTGCGCCGTACCGTGCAACCGCCAGGCGCGTGCATCTGTTTTGAGTTGGGCACCTCCAAGCCGAGAGCGCCGCACAATAGAGCTATCAAATTTGGTGGACTGATAGCCCGTCACATGGGCTATCCGGCAATGTACACTTTGTATGGATGGGCGAAGCGTAGCGCGTGCCATGCGCTAATATTCGGGCAACACCTCCACAACGCGACCGCATTCATTTTGGCGCCCGGCTCGGCTCACATCGCAGGGAATGAGGGATGTGTCACACTACGTGAAAGCCCACAGTGTTGGCTACCCATTGGGTAGAATTTCGATGCGATCGAGTCAATGTGCTGTACGTGAGCGACACCGATGTGATGGGAGAACGGGTTGCGCCGAATCGGCTTAGGTTTGGTTAGGTTTAGTTAGGTTAGTTTAGGTTAAGTTAGGTTAGGCTAAGCTAGGCTAGGTTAGGCTAGGTTAGGTTAGTGTAGATTTGACAATTTTGGGTGAACTCAGTTCAAACCCGATGGAGAGCGTAATGGCCTGAATCGATTTTAAACACACCAACATGGTAGTGGGGTTGGTGTGCATCTAGTATAATGTTGGACATTTAAGGCCGGTACACACCGCCACCGAACCGGAAAAGAAATTCACCCTGTCCGCCGGACGGGACAATATTCCCCAGGCTTATCCGCCGGCGACCGGCCGGCCGGTCTGTGACCTCCCGCACTCGTCCGCACTGTTCGCTGGCTACCGGAGCCGACAGTGTCTTTATCTGCTTGATATTACAATGGAAGCATTTTGCTTTCATTGGTCCCACAAAGATAACTAAATTAATGCTCCGATGGGGTGATTTAACAAGCGAGTTCATGTCACCGAAATGTTGATCTATGATGGGACTTGAAAACGCATAGCAACTGCTGTTCTTATCTGAATTGCTCACCGCATAGTTGGTTGACCACCCATGTCACATGCAGGTGACTAAAGTGCTTACATTTTTTAACCAGGCTAAATACATGCATAGAAAACAAAATGATTTGAAGTCCTTGACATGCCTGCAACTGGGAAGACATGGGCACTTAGGATTAGAGATGTCGGCAGCGTGACACCACCACCTGTCCTCATTCAACTGCCTCGATCGCTGAATGAAGTCCAAGTCGCTCAAAGGCCTCCTGTCTTATCTGAAGCGCCCGTCGAACTGTAGCGCCAAACCAGGGCGGGAAGCGTTTCCTCGGAGTAACTGTCGTAGTGTGACAGTGGCGTTGCCAAGATTTGGTCCAGGGGTTGAATATCTGAAGAGGGCCACTACATACTAGGGGAGTGGATATACACGCTCCAGTGTATATATTTACGTATACACGCACACACACACACACACACACACACACACACACACACAAACAAAACACACACAATAATATATATATATATATATATATATATATATATATATATATATATATATATACATATACGTGTGTGTGTGTGTGCATGTCTGATATGCAATAGCTGCCATTTGCAATTACACTTTCCACACAGTGGGTCCAAGTATACGTCTACGGCTTCATGTTTGTGTTAGCTGCCCGCCGCCACCGCCTCCTGAGCTGTTTTCAGTGCTGGTGCTGGAGCGACAGGCACCCTGCCAATGAAGGACGTATGTCCAGACCAGTTGGAGAGGGAATATTGCTTTTGACCACGCACAATCATTAGAAGTAAGAGGAAAAGTATGGTTAAATCCATGGGAAAATAGGACATAGTGCGGTGGCGTGGCTAAAGCGAGACCTGTAATACAAGTCCAACAGTCCGATGATGACCAGAGAAACAACCCGTCTAGCTGGCGACCGCAACCACCAAAAGAAAACCTGCTACGGAAAATGAAGGGAAACGAACACATGTCTAAAGAAGAATGTTTATTATAACTTGGGACAAATACCATTGCTCATTTGCATGGACACAATCGATTCTGTCCGTTATCCACTGCGTTCAGAAATAGCTTAATGGGGTTAATAGTGTTCGTGATGAAGATTAAAACCCGAATTGTAACGCCTATAAACACCTGTATATAAACTTCCTCAAAATGAGACGTGAATACCAGTGTGGAAAAATAAGTGCAAGGTTTGGGGAAAGGGGAATGTCTAGTAACATGCCTCACCAGCTAGCCAACACCCAGCATCCTGCAAATTGGTGTCGTTTTATTATTAACCGGCGTTATCTCGGTCCAAGGAGAAGCAGCTGGTACCGCTGGGGCGGCCATCGTCTCAGCTATCGCTGGGCTGTCTGTTCTGCCATCACTGGAGCGACCGTGGCTGGTACGGCGGCAGCTGTAGCCAGGCCACTGAGAAGGCTGTGACCGCTTGGGCGACCGTCACCGCTGAAACGGCCGCCGCCGCTGTGGTGGCGGTGGCAGCTGGGGCCGTTGTCACCACTGGGGCGGTCGTCACCGCTGGGACGACCGTGGCCGCTGAAGCGACCACCACTGCTGAAGCGGCCTTCGCCGCTGTGGCGGCCGCGGCCACTGGGACACCGTCGCCACTGGGGCGGCCACCATCGGCATTTGGGAAGTCGCCTGGTAACGACGCTTCTTTGTCCTCAAGAAACGGCTTAGTGTCGCGGCCGGTGACTGCACCTTTTCAGGATGGATGTGCATCGTAGCGAGAGCGCTCAGGCGAGCCTCAACTATTTTGTTCCTTATTAAGGCTTTACAGTTTCCAACAAACATCGCCGGCTCTCGATACTCTTTGTAGCTCTCAGGAGACATTGTTCATCCCTCAGGTTCCTCCCAAGCCTCAGGAGTATCCCAGTCCAGTCATCTCTAGCTCTCATGGGCCCTTTCGAATCCTCGACCGCCTCTCGGGCTATTAAAGACATCCTGGCTATGAAATGGCCCTAGGTTTCCTCATAACCATCGCCAGTCCTTATAGACTCTCTTTTATCTCCCAGGGGGCCCTGTTCTTCTCATAGAGACCAATTTCAAGACCCTTGGGCACCCCAGTCCAGTTATCTCTGGAGCTCAGTGATCATTTTCAATCGTCAGGGGCACTTTCCAGCTATGAGGCCCTTCCCATTAATCAACAGCCTCTCTAGCCTCAAGTGCTTTCTAACTCTGAGGCGGGCTCTCAGTATTCCTCACAACTATCGTTAGCCTTAGGGACTCTCCTTAGCTTTCAAAGAACAGTGTTAGCCCCCAGAAGGCCTCGGAAGCTGCTAGAGCCCTTCCCAGTTATCGACAGCTCTTTTGGTTTCAAAGACATTCGAGCTATAAGGCTGAACCTCAATAGTCCTCACAGCCAGGGGCGCCGCCACCGAGGGGGAGCGGGGGCAATCTCCTCCCCCCCTGCCATGAGACTGGGGGGGGGGGGGGCGCCGCCCCCTGAAATTTGAGGAGGCCCCTATCCGGAAATGCACAGCAAAAAAGGCGAGCAAGGAGGCCGACGGGACAGAAGATCATGCTGTCAAGAAGGCCCCAAGACTGACGAGGCCCCTAGGAAATATAATCAGGTCGTTATAAGAGACGTAGAACAGAGATTGGGAGGTAGCCCCCATGACGAAAAGGAGGCCCCTAGGACGAAAAGGAGGTCCCCAGGACGAAAAAGAGGCCCCCAGGACGAAAAGGAGGCCCCAGGACGAAAAGGAGGCCCCAGGACGAAAAGGAGGCCACTAAGACGTAGAACAGAGATTGGGAGGTGGCCCCCATGACGAAAAGGAGGCCCCCAGGACGAAAAGGAGGCCCGACGAAAAGGAGGCCCCCAGGACGAAAAAGGAGGCCCCCAAGACGTAGAACAGAGATTGGGAGGTGGCCCAGGAAAAAGGAGGCCCCCAGGACGAAAAGGATGCCCCCAGGACGCAAAGGAAGGCCCCCAAGACGTAGAACAGAGATTGGGAGGAGGCCCCCAACAGGACGCAAAGGAAGCCCCCAAGGCGTAGAACAGAGATTGGAAGGAGGCCCCAGGACGAAAAGGAGGCCCCTAAGACGTAGAACAGAGTTTGGGAGGTGGCCCCCCAGGACGAAAATGAGGCCCCCAGGACAAAAAGGAGGCCCCCAGGACGAAAAGGATGCCCTCAGGACGGAAAGGATGCCACCGAGACTGGCAAGAAGCCACCCAAGGTAGACGAAAAGGCTTCCGATGGGTGGCAGGATATTCTTAATTTGGAAAACGAGGCCCCAAGATGGAAGAGGATGCCACTGCAATATAAAATTAAGACATGATAGGGGAGATTTCTCCGGACGCAAGAGGGGCCCCAAGACGGGTAAGAAGGTCTCCGCAGGAATGAGAAAAAGCCACTGAGACCAGCCAGATGAGGTCCATATTTTGGAAGAGGACTATAAAAGAGAAGATCTGGGACTAGGACGCAAAAGCACCCTGCTAAGAGGATAATGGGGCTCCAAGCACAGATGAGGAGGCCCCCATGACATGAGAGGAGGCCCCCATGACATGAGAGGAGGCCCCTAATTTGAAAAAGGAGTAACCTAGGAGAGGATAGGAGTCCCCAGAAATCAGGAGAGTGTCAAAAATGGCACGGAGGCAACCAGGATTGCAAAGGAGGCCCCAATACCGGAAGGGAGGCCCCAGAATTTGAGAGGAGGCCCTAAGCCCGAAAAGGAAGCCAGTGGATATGAGATGAGGTTTCGGAGACGCAAAAGCAGGCCCCAAACGGGTGGGGTTCCACCGAGATAGAAAAAGATGATCCAGAGACGTGACAGGAGGTACCTAATTCGGAAGAGAACGACACAAGATTGGAAATGAGACCGCATGATGAACGAGGAGGCCCCTAAAATAGGAGAGAAAGGCGATTGGATAAGAGAGATAGCTCCCAGGCGGAAAAGAAGGCTCGAAGACGGCTAAGAAGGTCCCCGGGAAATAACAAGGCCACTGAGATAGGAAAGGTTGCCAGAAAATTGGCAGAGGAGTCGCCTTGGAGAGAAGAGGAGTCCACCAGGAGATAAGAGACCACCCTTAAGATGGGTAAAGATCGAATCCACACGCAGAGCAGGAGGGCCCCAAGACGTGAGAGGAGGCCCCTAATTTGAAAAAGAAGGCCTCTAGAAGGAGTAGGTCTCTAGGACCAAATGAGGCCCCGAAGACCGGAAAGAGGTCCCAGGAAATGAGAGGAGGCCCTTAAGATGGGAGTGGTAGCAGGTATGGAAGGAGGTGAGGTTTCCAAAATTGAAGATCCCCCTCAAGACGGGTAAGGCTTTGCCAGGATAAAGGAGGAGGCCCTCAAGGCGTGGCAGGAGGTGCCTAATTTGGCAGAGAATGCCCCTCGAAGATGAGAGGAAGCCCCATGCCATGTTAAAGGGGCCCCAGAATGCAACAGGAGGCCCTCCAAGACGGGAGAGGAGGACCATTGAATATGGAGGAGGGTAGGACACACAAGGAGACGTCGAAAACCGGTAGATAGGCTCTAGGAAATGAGACGAGACCCTTAAGACGCGACAGGAGGCCTGTAATTTGCAAGAAGAAGAAGAATTTGCAAATTTGCAAGAAGCCCCTAAGAAATAGTATGAGTCGTGTCGGGGTACTTTAAAATCACGATATGGACCCCAAAAGTACCGGCCGGGCCCCCGCAAATTACGCTGAGCCTGGGGGTACCAAAAATTCACGCCCGGACCACGAAAATCATGCCAGGGGCACGACAGGTCGTATCGTGCCCCAGCAGTCTCATTGGGACCAAAAACAAATGAAGCCGGCGCAACGAAAAACAATCCGGACATGGATAATCACTCTGGGGGCCCAACAATGACGCTGAAAGCCCCCAAAACGCATTGGACCCCAACAAGTGTCGAGGCCGCTATAGCTCTCGCTAGGGATCCAAGAAAATGACGTCGGGCCCAAAAGATCACATTGGACTAAAAAAAGTCGCGTCGCAGCCATTGAAAATCACACTGGAGGCCCGGAAGATCGCGCCGGGGCCCCAAAATTTGCAGCTGCCCCAAAAATAAATCCTTAACCGGAATGTCACTCTGGGACAAAAAAAAACTCCTTCAGTGGCCGCAGTGCTATATCAAAGGGGCAAATGCCCCCTCCATCCTGAGAGGGATAGGCTCCCAAGAATCGTGCCGTGGCCTCAAAAATCGCGCTGGGGCCACCAAAATTCGTCGGTAAAAACCAGAATTAGCGTATGGGTCTCCAAATAAATACGGCGAGCCCCGGGAAACTCGCTCCGAGGCCCGAAAATTTGCAACGGGAACCGCCAATATCGCGTTGGGGCCACAGCCAAATACAACGCGTCCCACAAACTCGAACCGGGCCCCCCAAATATCGCGCTCGGTACCCACAATTCCCATCGGTAGTCCCGTCGAGGCTCCCAAAAATTGGCGTCTAGGGCCACACGTAAGCACAATGTGACCACAAACACCGGTTCGGTATCCGAAAAAAATCAAGCTGGAGTCCTCCAAAATAAGGAGGGATTCCAACAACTAAATGCCAAGGTAAAAAAGAAATGGCTCTGCAGCACCGAACATATTATCAGATGCCTTCACAAATTGCGTACGGCACCGAAAAACATACCGGATCTCGAACAATCGAGGTGGGATACAAAAACATGGCGCCAGGGGCTCGAGAAATCAGGCCGGGATTCGGACTTTAAACAAAAAATCAGAAAAGATTCACAAAATCGTATTGAGCCCAGAAAACTGGGGTTGGGTCTCCGGAACCACGCGCCTGGGCGCGATAAGTCACTCTGGGACCTAGAACATCACACCGAAGCCCCAAAATTGTACTGGGGCCCCACAAGTGTGCGTCAGAAGCCCAAAATAAACACATCGGGACCCGAAGAGCACAACGGGAACCGAAAATACAACTGGCCCTCCAAAGCGCACAGAGCCTCACAAAAGGCGACAGGGCCTTAACACATGCGTTGCAGCCATAAATAAACATACCGGGAGGTTTAAATAATACACCGGAAGCTCTCAAGGCACACAGGGGTCATGATAACGCACAAGAACCTGAAAAAGTGGCTGGGGCCGCAAAAGGCAACATGGTTCCAAAACAAACAAAAAGACCTGGCGCTAAATAAACACATCGGGATTTTCGAAAACGCCCCGACACGTCAAAAAAAATCATCGGTGCACAAAAATGCAACCAACCCTAGAACGAGCAGGGGGTTCGAAAATGTTTTAGACCCCTAACAAAAATGGATTGGAGCCATAATACACAATCATAGACCAAGAAAGACGCAACGGGTCCAAAAAAGAACGCTGAGGCAGGGCTTCGGTTCGGTAGCCAATCTGGGAGGATAGCAGCAAAGATATGAAGTGCATCAAAGCGCAGCGGAATCCGCATTTCATAACTACCAGAAAATGTGGGAACTAGGAAACTAATGATCGAATTTATTCAATCAACTTTTCGCAGCGAACGCCCATACGAAGCATTCCACCACGTCAAATATGGTGCAAGTCTATCACGTGGTAGCAATTAGCAAAACGCAGAAGGCCTAGCAGAAACCATAGCATCGCACGAAGTGTGGCGAATGCACCGAATGCGAAAGATGGGTGTGCACGTGCACTGACGTTGCCGTCGTGGCGACTGGGTGCTATGAACTGGAATGCCTGAAATTGTGAGAAAAAAGTATTTTAAAGTGGTGGGTATACATTTTAAATTGAAGTTATGGGCCTATTATTGAAGTAATACATTTTCGAAACCCTGCTCGTTTTAGGGTTTTGTTGCTTTTTGTGCAACGAGTATTTTTTTTACGTGTCAGGGCGTTTTCGAAGATCCAGATGTGTTTACTTAGCTCCCGGTCTTTTTGTACGTTTTGGAACTATGTTGCCTTTTGTGGTCCCAGCCTCTCTTTCAGGCCCTTGTGCGTTATCATGGCCCCTGCGCGCCTTGCGAGCTTGCAGTGTATTTTTTTAGGGCTCCCGGTATGTTTATTTAGGGCAGCAACGGATGTTTTAAGGCCCTATCGCTTTTTAGGAGACTCTGCGCTTTGGAGGGTTATTTGTATTTTCGGGCACCGTTGTACTCTTATGGTCCCGCTGTGTATATTTTGGGCTTCTGACGCACATTTGTGGGGCCCCAGTACGATTTTGGGGCTTCGGTGCGATTTGCTGGGCTCCAGCGCGATTTATCGCGCCCAGACGCGTGATTCTGGAGACCCAACGCCAGTTTTCTGGGCTCAACGCGATTTTTGTGGATCTTTTCTGGGTTTCTTAAAGTCCGAATCCCGGCCTGATTTTTCGAACCTCTGGGGCCATGTTTTTGTATTCCACCTCGATTTTTCGAGATCCAGCATGCTTTTCGGTGCCGTACGCATTTTTTGAAGGCATCTGGAAAACAAATGTTCGGTGCTCCAGGTCCATTTTCCTGACCCGGACATTTATTTGTTGGAATCCCTCCTTTTTTGGAGGGCTCCAGCTTGATTTTTTGGGATACCGATCCGGTGTTTGTGGTATAAGTGTAATTTCAACAGTGTGAGGTGACTTATCAAGGGATACCACAAGAAAACCTTAGAACTGGGTGATGGAGATAGGGTTGAAATCCGACCAATCAGAAACCATAGTGGTAGATTAGGCCCCTCCACAGGACAATTTAGTTCATCACTAATTATATTATTTCCAAAGGTCCCCTTTGACAAAATAGCGGTCGAAATCCAAGGACTTTCTAATGGGCGTAGGTGCCCCCCCACCCTCCTGCTTGACGCAAAGATAGGCACTCCACTGGTCCCTGAATAATTTTCCGAAACATACGCCCATGGGGCAAAGCCACCATTGAGGGGACAAATTACCCCTCACAAGCATACAAAACAGCATCCATGTCCCATATAAAATGGGATGAATGACGAATGCACTTTCTTCCAACAAACTTCTTTTCTGTTATTACAGCCTGCATAATTAGAGCTTCTCAGCTTCCATACCTTCTCAACGTCATTTACAAGACGGTACAGCACAGCGAAAACCATGGGCGTGACGACGTGGAATTTGAAGGTTTTGCATTATGTATGCACTGCCATTGTTGAATTGTTGCATTGTCATTTATGCATTGCTGTTCAAGGCTTGCTCTTGCCGTGAATTTATTCGCGGATGATATATCTTAGCTCATGTGACAGTTGCCTTGCAGCCAGCACCAAATGTTATAAAAATAAACAATTTCCTAAGATGGCGTTCAGAAAACCAATGCAATCCACTTCTCGCTGTCACCTTTGCGAAATTGTCGTCCTAGGATTGAGAATTGATCGTTCAAGCTTTGCTTATCACATCAAGCTGGTGGGAATGAATAACAGTAGTGATGAATCTAGCTATATTCAGTTAGACTTGGAGGACTTAAAAGTGGGTTGATCAATGGCAGATATATGTAAGATATGCTTAGCACCAGCACCGCAAGCTCCCTGCAATCTGGAGGCCAGCGGGAAGATTCTTCTGGTCGAGAAAGCATTGAGACGTTGGTTTGTTTTGGCACTTAGGTATTTATCCAAATATTACTTATTTATACCCTGGTATGGCCCAGTTTTCAGCGAAAATGACTAGTGCTATTGCGTTTTGAGTAAATTATGCACCATGCCAAGAACAAACAAAACACCAATATGAAATAATGTTCCCCATTATCGAACCATAGTAAGAGCCTAAAAACAATATGAGACCCTAACACAATGGAGGCCCCCTTTCGGAGAGCAGGAGGCCCCCTTTCGAACTTGTCCCCCTGGAAGAATTTCGTGGCGACGCCACTGGTGGGAATGACTAACAGTAGTGGTGAATCTAGCTATATTCAGTTAGACTTGGTGGACATAGAAGTGGGTTGATCAATGGGAGATATCTTTAAGATATGTTCAGCATCAGCCCCGCCAGCTCGCTGGAATCTAGGGGCCAACGGGATGATTCTTCTGGTCGAGAAAGCATTAAGACATTGGTTTGTTTTGGCACTTAGGTATTTATCCACATTTACTTATTTATACCCTGGCATGGCTCAGTTCTCAGCGAAAACAAGAAGAGTATTGCTATTGCGCTTTGCGTAAATGATGCACCATGGCAAGAACAAGCAAGACATCAATATGAAATCATGTTTCCCATTCCTGAACCATACCAAGAGCCTAAAAAATAGGAGGCCCCTTTCGGGGAGCAGGAGGCCCCCTTCCAACATTGCCCCCCCCCCCCTGGAAAAATTTCGTGGCGACGCCACTGCTCACAGCAACCACCAGCATACAGGGATCTGCTTAGCTCTCAGGAGGTCCTATTCATCGGCTATGAGACTCTATGGGAGCCTCAGAAATATACCAGTCAAATCCTCATTGGCTATCCGAGACCTTCTTCATCCCTCAGAACGCTTTCCTGCATTTAGGGGCCCATCACAGTCCTCAATAGCCCTATCTAGCTCTCATCCGGGGAGCATTCCAGCTCTGAGATAGGCCCCAACTAGTCCTCTTCGACTTTCTGGGGCCCTATTCACCCATCAGGAACCCTTTCAGAACCCAAGAGCATCTCAGATTTATCTGGTCCTCAGGCCCCGTATATTCCTCAGGGCCCTGTTTATTCCTCAGCTGTTAGAGGCCCTTTCCAGCCGAGGCTGCTCTTTCCAACTGGCATGGGCATTCCAGCTCTCGGGCGGGCCCTCTTTAGTCTATACGGCCTTTGCTATCCCTCAGGGTGGACGTCTTCAGGTTTCAAGGCTCCTTTCCACACAAGCTGTTAGATGCATTTTAGTTTTTCCTCGGTTATATCTCTGCACCTGCGCCTTGAGACCCATTGCGGGCCCCTCAAGGCAATCGCCTGGAGGACCCATTCGAAGCCGCCAGGGGGAGCGGCTGCCCCTTCGCCCCCAAGGCTACGTCACTGCACTTTAGCAGCCTAGGGCCCATTCACGGGCTTAGAGACCCTTTACGTAGCATCGGAAAACCTCCGCTTCGGCCCCAGCAGTTTCCGTGACTTGGGGGCCTCTTCACCGGCCCGAGGCCCGCTGTCAGGTTTTGGCACCTCTCCATCAGCATGAGCCAAAGCCGACCCAATGGCCTTGCACGTCCGGCTCGGGGTCCCTGCATCGGCTCATGGGCCTCAGCCCCTCTCCGTCCTGCCGGAGACCGTTGTTTTAAGACATTTTCCTCCTTTATCAGGCCAGTGCACAGCGTAATAACCTCAGAACAAACTGACCATAAATGTATTTATCGACTATTTTTGACGGGATATTTATATTATATATTGATGATGACAAATGATGCGGCGAAGACATACATCCTGCCTGCCTATGATAAGGTGCATGAGGCCAAGGTAGAGTGCTATCCGGAAGCCAGCAGCGTGCAATTCAACGAGACGTCAGCTGAGGTGATTGCAGGCTCTCCTACATCATGCAACGCAGCGGCTGGTGGCATGCTTGCCGTCTGTCGCCCGTACTGACTCAGCTTCACCTGTCGATCAGCCGTCGACGTCATCCAGCACCTACACTTCGGCCGTGCTTCACGTCAAGTGGGGATTTGACGGGGCCACAGGGCAATCTGTATACGAACAGATGGGAGACGGCGATGAAGCTGCAGAACAAAATATGTTCTGTTCCACTCTGGTTCCTTTGCAACTGACGGTGGGTGGCACTTGCGCCTGGATCAATCCAACGCCGTCTCCAATCCGCTTCTGCCAGTCGTTGTGAATCCAGTACAAGCGCGAGACAGCAGAGGCCCTCCCCCCGGAAAGAACGCGACAGTGTTGAATCTGAGATACGTCTGCTGAGGCCAGCATACGTCATCGTAACAAACGGTACCAGTATCAGAGTGGCGTACAATCTTCAACTCACTGTGACTGACGGTGAGGTGGCGAATGCTATGACCAATACCGGCAGCAGCATGACATGCACCATATGGGGATGCACACCTCGCCAGATGAATGACCTGTCTGTCACTGTGGCTCGACCTGCCGCGAGGGTACA
Source organism: Ashinkailepas kermadecensis (assembly GCA_034440615.1). Classification (NCBI taxonomy): domain Eukaryota; kingdom Metazoa; phylum Arthropoda; class Thecostraca; family Neolepadidae; genus Ashinkailepas; species Ashinkailepas kermadecensis. Next base: position 46,886 of record JAOTOM010004911.1, on the reverse strand, counting down.
TGCCAGCTCGGTCCCTCAACTATGCATGCCTGGGTTCGATGCTTTGAGTGCCTTCTCCACATTTCTCACAACCTGGAGATCAGAGTGTGGGCAGTGTCTGTCGAAGAAAACAAGATGCGTTTGAAAGAAAGGAAGAAGAAATTACAGCAGCAGCCCCGGGAGAGACTGGGTGTTATCGTGGAGCAGCCACGTGTGGGTGGTTCGGGCACATCTAACGACGGGAACACGGCTTAACGTGCCTTCAGGGACCCAGCTGTATTCAGCGAGATCACTGGGATCGACGAGGATCTCGTCGTCCGTCTCTCAGTGATTCTCGCTGCTCTAACATATGCATTCTAAGATGTGTATTGCTGCATAGGGGATTGCCTGGCTGTGACGTCACCGGCGACATTATATATACCAATTATATCTATGAGTCATATCTTAGGGGTATATTCTGGCGGAATTTCAGCCACCTAGGACAAGGAGATTTTGGATCTATGCTGCATATCAATCATTAGGCTACTCTTAGCATTAGGGCGCAGAATGCTAGCATAACAAACACTAATTAATATTTATCAATATATGAGCGATCATGGACTTCGCCTATGACGTCATTATGATGTCACCATGAATAACCGGACGTCGATCTTTTAAACGAAGGTACCCTTGGTACTCATGTTGGTGTGTGCACAATTTGAGCTGTCTACCTCAATTGATTCCCGAGATATTTGGCGCAAGCAAAATTAGTGGAGCGGTATGCTCCCTCCCCTCTGGCAGGTGTGACCCGTGGCATTCCTGGGTTAAGCAATCTTTAAGACAATAAAGCCTCTCCATATGGTCAAAGTTTGAAACTCGGTTAATACGCGCACTGGAGGGGGGGGGGGGGCGAAATCCGCCGACCCCCCGGTTTTTCGTACATAACTCCAGATGTTACCGGTCGATATACGCCATTTTTGCGTACCTGCTTAGAAATGACCGGCGCGTCGCCTAAAGTAAGAAAAACGGAAACCGACCGAAACATTTTCGAGTTAGAGGTCGTTAAAGTAAAAACATTTCGTAGCGCCAGACCACAAAAATCGGCAAATGATGCGCTTCCCGTATATTGGCAAAAGGGAAGTGTTATTGGCAACAATAGCGACTTGTTTGATGTATATTGTTATGCATTATAGTTTCAAGGTCATGTTAGGTCACCGAGGTCAAGTCAGGTCAGGTTCATGACAGGTTAATGGAACCAAACTTGGTCAACTGGAATGTTGTCATAAATGCAAATGACTGTCATGCGATTGATGTCACTTTGCATGTTACTCGCTACACATCCTGAAAACTACTGTTTGTCATTGTGTACATAAGCGTTTCCATACTATATTCATGTACTTCACTCCTTTCTTCGCGAAGCCGATTGCGCCGAGCCGCCCGACGGAGCAGCCGGGCGGGCGACCTGGTTCCGGTAACTGGAACAGGTAACTGACCTGATAAAGTGCTGCTATATAGGTGACCTGAGGTCAAATTCCGGGTCTAGCATCTGTATTGCATCATTAGTAACGTCCAAAACATCATTGATGCCCATTTTGGGTCATTTAAACACAATCACAGCGATCCATAACAATGACAAGCAAAGCCACGCAAAACAAGAACATTTTGACATATGACCTAATTTGACCTTCAAGATTTGCACACAATAGAGTTCACTACAGTACCCATCCACCCTGATAATTTCGCTACTCCAGCTTTAATAGGAGCCGAGATCTTAGAGGGGGGGGGGGTCGGAATCCGCCCCTTCCAGTGCGCGTAATTTTCAGAGGTCCTCCAGGGCGCGTGCTAAGGCCAAAATTGGCCCTGTAACTAGCATACTTTGTCCGCAATGATTTCTGGCCAGTTTTTCCTTTATCACAGTGTGCAGTCACAGTGTGACTGTACAGTTATCACAGTGTGCAGTCGCTTCCTGTGTGACTTCGACCCCTTTCGTCGGCCCAGGAGGGGCCTTCATACCGACTCTGAGTCCTCTCCGACGGTCCGGGATCCTCCCGGAGCTAGGAGACCTACTGTCCGTCGGGCTAGGGGCCCTCTTTAGCAAACCTGAGCCTCCTCTGTCAAGTCGGAGGCCCTTTTTCAACAGCATGATCCCCTTCAGGTCAGGGGCCATTGTATGGATTAGGTCCATCTGTCGGCTCTGGGGCCATTTCTGACGGCGCTAGGTCCTCTCCGGAAACTAGGGGCCCTCTCCATCGTATCAGGGCCCTCATCCAGAGCCGTTTCAAGACCTTCAAAAAACCTTCTGGGCACATGTTGAGTCAACCGTCAGCCCAGTGCCCCTTCGTCGGTACAGGCGCCCTTCACGTCGGCTGAGGGGCTCTTGCGGTCCCTCAAGGCGGTCAGCTGGAGGACCCTCATTAGACCCTCCAGATGGGGGGGCTACCCCCTTCGACCCGACCTTGGTTACGCCACTTGAGTGTGATCTCTGATTCCGGCTTCTACAAAATAATACAAGGTTCAAGTAGCCTTGTCAACTTCCATGTCCTCTTGTAGGTACATACCACGGAAGGGCCTGCAATGCCTATCTGAGGTCAGCCAAATCAACCCTATGGTAGTTAAACAACGTGCTTCTAGTAACCAGCGAGGGGTGTGACGTGACAACAGTGACAACTATCATCCTCTCGTTGTGATTCGAGGTTACCCTACTGGCCCCTGACAGCACACTCACATCGCCCAAGCCATGACATTTAGCTAAATCCGAGTGGCTGTGTCCTCCAGAACACTCACAGTAGCGTAGCCAGGAGTTGGTCCTGGGGGGGGCGAACATCTGAAGAGGGTCTCCTACCCACCTACTTTTCCGAAACTCCTCGGATTTCGGTCACTTTGTTTTGGAAGGGCCCCTATATATATTTCATCCATGGCACATTTTCGTCTGCGTATGTGTTTCAGGGCTCCAGCCCATTTTCGTTAGGGGCCCGGCCCATTTCGGAGACCCTGGCTCTTTATGTGTTTTTGTTGCTTTTTGTGCACCGACGATATTTTTGAGGTAACGGCGGGTTTTTAAAGACACCGATGTGTTATTTAGTGCCCGGTTTTTGTGTTCATTTTTAGGACCATATCGCCTTTTGCGAGCTCCAGCCTGTTTTTGTGACCCTCATGCGGTCTCACGGCCCCGGTGTACTTTGAGGGCCTCCGGTGTGTATTTGTAGAGTTCCCGGTGTCTTCATTTAGGGCTGCAACGCATATTTGAAGGCTCTGCTGGTTTTTGCGAGACTCGGTGCGCTTTGGAGGGCCCTGTGTATTTTTGACATCCGTTGTGCCCTTACGGTCCCGCTGTGTTTACTTGGGGCTCTGACGCACATTTGTGGGATCCCAGCACGATTTTTGGGGCTCCGATGCGATTTCTCGTGGTTCCGGCGCGTCTTTTCGGACCCAGGCGCGTGGTTCCGGGGGAGTTCCGACGCCAGTTTTCTGGCTCGACGCGATCTTTGGGAACCTCTTCTGAATTTTTATTGTCCAAATTCCGGCTGATTTTCGGAGCCCCGTCGCCATATTGTTGTGTCCCGACGCGATTTTTTTTTTAAAGCTCTGGTACGCTTTTTCGGGGCCGTGTGCGATTTTTGAAAACATCTGGTGCTATGTTTGTGAATCCGAAGCGATTTTCCTGGCTCGGATGTTTATTTTTCGGTATCCTTCCTTATTTTGGGGAGCTCCGGCTTGATTTTTGTCAGGTTCTGATGAGATTTTTGGAGCCACGCTCTGCTTATTTGGGCCCTCGATGCCAATTTTTAGGAGCCCGAGAGGAATTTTTCGTGCCATGACCCGAATCTTTGTGACTACCGACGGAAATTTGGGTGGCTAGCGCGATATTTGGGGGGTCGGTGCTAGTTCGCTGGGCGCGTTGTACTTAACTGGGCCCCAGCGCGATTTTGGCTGGCCACGGCACACATTTTCGGGACCGGCATGAGTTTTCTAGGTCCGCTATATTTATTTGGAGCCCCTACGCGAATTCTGGGGGCCCGACGTAAATTTATGGGGCCCAGTGCGATTTTTGGGGACCCCGTTGCGATTCTTGGGAGCCGAACCGCTTCAGGACGGGAGGAAGCATTTGCCCCTTTGGTACGCCACTGCGGCTCCTCAACGAGTTTTTTTTTCAGCCAATGGCACCCTTCAGAGTAGAAGGGCCGTTTCGAGAATTTTCCTTCGGGACCTGTTTTAAACTTTCCGGTGCTCTGGTCGATTCGGTCGGGTCCCGTTGTGATTTTTTTATGGGGGGGGGGAGTCGAGTTCTATTTTTAAGGCTCCCAGCGCGATATTGTTGGGTCCTAGTACGATTCTTCGGGCTCCCGATGCAGTTTTTTCCGGTGCCCCGACAAGTTTCTTTTCCAAGGCTCGATGCGTTTTTTAATCTCTGACGCGATTTCAGCGTGATTTTCATGGGCCCGGTCACGATTTTTTGGTACCCTAGACTCAGGGTGATTCTCAGGCCCGACCTTTTGGGCACCCGTCGTAATTTTCAAGAACCCCGGCACATCTTCGCCCCCCCCCTCCCCATCTTTATTTTCAGAGACCCCAGGCGCGAACTTTTGAGACCTCCAACGTGATTTTCAAAGGCCCTGGTCCTACATTTTGAGAGCCGCAGCGCGATTTTCAGGGCTCCGGCCCGACCTTTTGTGTCCCTGCATGATTTCAGGAGCTAGGCCTGTTTTCTTTGGCCCCCAGCGTCATTTTCGGGAGCTCGGCGAGACTGGGCCTCAGCATGATTTCCAGGGGCCCCAGCTCGACCTTTTGGGGCCCTAGCGTGATATTCTGGGGCCCCGGCGCGACTTCTTGGGGTCCAGCAGTATTTTCAGGAGCCCCGGTCCCACTTCTTGGAGGCTCCAGTGTCATCTTAGGGGCCACGGAGCGATTTCTGGGCCTGTAATGTTATTTTCAGGGGCCCCTGCGCGACTTTTTGATCCCGGTGTGACTTTTAGGAGCCTCGGTGCGGTTTCGGGGCCCGAGCGTCATCTTTAGGGGTCCCTGCACGATTCCCCCCCCCCAGTGTGATTTTTAAGGGCCTGGTGCGATTTCTGGTGTTTCCAGCGGAATTTTTTATGGCGCCCGGCGCAATTTTTCCGTACTCCGACGCGATTCTTGGGGGTTGGGGTGTTGAACTTTGAATACGAAGCTCCCGGGTTCAACACTCACACCATCCGAAACACTTTCCAATCCCTCGGTCCACCGGCAAAATAGTGCGGGCCGCGCCGTTAGCCGTCATATTGTACAAAGTGTGTCATGAACACACAATAAATATACCAGGAACGAATTTAACCTCATAACTGAAGGAATATAGATAGTTTTCTCAGATGGGTGGGTGGAAACACCTGCTAATGCTTGCGCCTCCTGGACTGATGGAAGGCAACAATATGCTTCCCAACTTTTACATGCAGCACCAATGTCGTTTACTCTTACCTATGACGTGGTGCAGCATGGTGCATGCTTTATTGTTTTACACACCGAGAGAGCAGGGACGCGTGCAGTAACACGGGAGGAGATGGCGCTAGGTGACGAAATACAGATGGCGCTGTACAAAGGTGGTGCTGAAAATGCACTTGTTTCCAATGTGACGGCAGGCAGGATGTGCATGCCCAGCAGATTTTCCTCACAAACGTTTGTTGGAATACAGGACCCGGCAAGGGGTGTCGAAGTGCATGCTTTTCAGCAGGCCTTGGCCTATTCAATTTTGACTTGCCCACTTCCCCATGATTACAATTTTTAACATGGCCCTAAGGGCATGGGTAGACAATCGTTTTTAAAGTTGGTGTGGCCGAAGCTGTGACGAAGGCAGGAGTTTCCCAAGGTGTACCCCGGTATTTTGAAACCTGTTCGGATTTATCTCACTGTTGTTTGCAGTTTAAAAAAAACTTTATAAATGGCATGCTTGGAGCCAATGACCTGCACACACACTCATCGCACTTACCAACCAACACAACCTCACAATACTCAACACTGGCTCACCAGCCTACCTCGTCCAAATCAAACCATAATTCCCCGCCTCCCTGATGCTGGCCACCCTCCAATTGTTCTTCCGCATGCAATGTATGAATGCCTGTATGTCCTGAATTTCCTGTATGCACTGTATGACATGCATGTACCCCATCCCCTACGCCACTTGTCTTGCTTGCCGGCGTTCCTTTACTTTCCTTTATCGATTTCCTGATACCGGATGCCACATAAGCCGGTTTAACGTAGTCATTTCATTAACGTAACTGTCCTCTAGCGGATGACACTCTGCCACTGCTAACGAAAAAGGTGACGACATGCATAATTAATTTTGCAACTGACACGGCACATGTGCACGACACGTGGTCATAGTAAATTGCAAATGTAGCCGGTACAAGGAGCCAGGCAGTGAAGGTGGTCCCGTTTCCCTACCTTAAGCCATTTTCCAGCACAAGACCGAATTGTGAAAAACCGTGCAAAAAGGCGAATTTTGCTTTTCACGATTCCCACGTGTGCACGTGCCATGTGAACCGGCAACAATTGGCCTGTCGAGCTTGGCGATTGTTGTGTGTAAACTGTGACGTTGGTTCCGTGTCGATCCGACCATTGTTTATTTGTTTGTTTATTGTCCACAATCCCCAACAGCATATCGAGCCCTTTACAGGGAAAGTCATCAGCTAAAAAGCGCAAACAGAACAGGTGAACAATTTTTAGTTCAAACAGGTGAAAGGCTGTTAAAACTGCATCGACGCCCGATGGCTACGCGACTTAGATGTGAGCGTGTGACGCAGCACAATACCTGACTACCTGCGTCTTAAATGCATTCAGCGAGTTCGTGAATATGTCCGAACGTGGTGTCATTGCTAAAAATGTGTTCGTTTCTCTTAATAATCTGCTAAATAAGCCACACCTAATGGTTTCCACACGTGCATACGGTACATGAAATAAAACAAGTTGCCTATTTCTCCTGACTGGGACACATAATCCAAAGTTCTACAATAACACTGATGAGTCCGTCTTACCACATAAAACGTTTCGTAAGAACATGATGTCGGACTGTACGCGACGAGTGGACACAGACGCCATGTTATAAAAACGAAGAAGGTCCTGATGTCGCAGAGATTCCGCTCGAGGTGTATCACTACAGTGTTGAGCTAGCCGCATTAAAGATGTATGTTTTACCCTGTCAATCCGGGCCAGATGTGCTGTGGCTGCGCCTGCCCAGATGACGGAGCAGTACTCAAGGCGAGACCTAATGTTCGCGTTATATGCCGCCAACAGAGCAATTCGCGAAAATTTGCTACCAGGTACTCCTGCTTGCATTGATCTAATAAATAGTCCGAGAGCTCGGTTTGCAGATGACACAGTTTTCGCCACATGCTGTGCGAATGTCAATTTACCGTCCAGGTACACACCCAGGTCTCGCATCACAGTCTCACGCTGCAGCGTTGTATCGTGCACCTTATATTCGAAGCGCACAGGAGCACGACGGAGAGTCATTGTGAACGACCTGCATTTCAGAGGGTTCAAGGATAGCATCCAGTCTGCGGACCACTTGCAGAGGGAATCAATATCCCTCTGCAGGCGGGTCGCGTCGTCCACAGACGCTACCCTCATAAAAATGTTGACGTCATCAGCAAACATAAGAAATTCCGAGTCAATCCTGAATGGCAGGTCGTTCACAAACAGGACAAATAACAGAGGGCCAAGCAAGCTCCCTTCCGGTACACCGGAAGTGGCATCAGCCCAGTCCGAGACCGCCCCGTTGACTATCACTCGCTGCCGGCGACCAGTCAGGTATGAGCGAATCAGAGATATAATTTTGTCTGAAACATGATATGCATCTCCGAGTTTGTATAGTAACAGCTTATGGTTGACACTTTGGAAAGCCGAAGAGTAGTCCGTATGGATTGCATCTGTCTGATAACCGGCAGCGATCGAATCCCAGACGTGCCTGATGAAAACTGCTAGGTTTGAAACATATGACCTTTTTAGAATAAAACCGTACTGGGTGTCAGTCAGTAATGGTAAAATGTGAGTACTCAAAACATTGTAAATGTTTTTTTGTTCTAAAATATTGCCACTCAGACAAAGAAGTGAAACGGTTCGGTAGTTTCCCGGAATTTTCCAGTTGCCTCTCTTATATATTGGTGTCACGTTTGCCATTTTCCACCGGTTCGGAAATTTTCCTTGCCTGACAGAAAGGCTACAAATGTTGTGCCGCGGAACGCATAATTTGTCAGCACACTCTCGGAGGATTCGAGCGCTGATATTATCTGGTCCACATGCTTTGTGCGGGTCAAGTCCAATGAGAATCGTGTGGATTTGTTCTAATGAGGGCCGAAAGTCTGTAAGATTGGACAATCCGTAGTCCTGTAATGGTGGATACTGGGCTACGTCCCGCGCTGTGAACTTGGCTGAAAAGGCTCTGTTCAGCAGGTTTGCGCGTCCAATGTCATCGCTGATTAACGTGCTTCCGTCTAGCAGAGGCGGTGTGTGTGTGTGTGTTGAATTTTGCCAGCCTGCCACCGTGTGGTGATGTCGGCTGTTTCCGTGTGTTTGGTCGTTGTATTAGCATTAGGAGGTAAGAAGGGGTGAAGAGTATGGTAGGAGGCTTAATCGGAGGGTGGATGAGGGGATTGATTTGTTGAGCGGTGCCGAGGTAGATTTGTAGGCGTCTTGAAGCTTAGAGTGAGCTGAGTAGAGCTGAGTTGAGCAGAGGTACAGTAGAGCTGGTTGAAGGCCGAAGATGATGTGGTTGAGAAGAGTCGCCAGTCCGGACGGTGCCAAGTTAGGGTATGGGGTGTAGTGGGGGGGGGGTCATCGCCATAGTTGGTTAACATTGCAAAAAAACACATTCAGTCTTTGGTATATTGTTTCCTTCTTTTTTTAAACGTTTCATATTTTTCTTTCCTTTTCGTGTTTGGGTATTTTGTTCATTTTTCCCATTTTGTAACGTATCTTTTTATTTTTATTTCATTTTTTCCCCGATCCTTTGTTTTCCTTTTTTAAATCACAGTTGTTCAAGTATGCGTGTAACAGAACCACTCCTTTTAACACATTTCAAAAATGACCAGTATCGCTTTGGGTTCGTCTTAAAATCCTCTACTAGACACTTAGATAACTGCAGTCCGATCAGACGTTTGAAGAAGTCGCGTTTGTCTGCAAAATCGCGCCGAATGACACTGTCACTCGGGTGCCTTTTCATCCGACGACGTGCACATTCTTTCGCAGCTAGTGCGCGCCTGACCTCACCGTCAAACCAGGGCGGGAGTCTACGGCGAGGAGTCACGACCGGCACATGATCACGAATACAGCTTTGATTAAGGAGTAGAGCATCTCAACAGCATTGTGAACATCTAAGCCATCCAGCACGTTCCACGGTAAAAGTTCCAAACAGCGTCGAGCGTCGCAATGAATCAAAATCTGCTCCCTTGTAGTTATATAACTACAAGGGAGCAGATTTTGATTCATTGCGACGCTCGACGCTGTTTGGAACTTTTACCGTGGAACGTGCTGGATGGCTTAGATGTTCACAATGCTGTTGAGATGTTCTACTCTGCCTATATAGGCAGTCGATCTTGATACAGCTGGAGGTGATGACCTAGGCAGAATGAACTTAGCCTGGATTTCGTCATGGTCCGAGTGTATGATTCCCTTCCGAACGAAGGCCTCTGCTGCGATGTCGATAGTGAGCACCAAGTCTAAATTGTTGTTGGCTCTTGTAGCTTGAGTGACGTATTCGCACAGGCCGTAGAAACCGCACGATTCCAGGAAGCAGTTGGCCCTGGTCGTTGGTCTAAGCCTGACCGGGTTGGCTCAATCGGACGCAGACGGTACCCAGCCAAGCTCAGGAATGTTGAGATCGCCCAGGACTATCAGCCAGCGTCCGGGCGGGAGCACGCCTAAATGCCGAAAAATGTGTGTAATTTTACAATTTTGTGGCCTGGAGCACACAGCCACCGTCACTGCCGAATTGCCGAGGTCCAGCAGCATCAACTCAGTGTCTGGCACTGCTGGCAGACGCCGGGTCGGTAGCAGGGCAGCACGAACTGCACATGCCACACCCCCACCGACACGCCCATCCGATCGGTCCCTGCAGAACCAGATGTGTTTAGGCAAGAAAGCCTGCAGCTCAGAATCCGACACTGAATCGTCCAACCATGGGTCTGTTCCCGTGGCTCCACTAACATCCACAAATCTCCACTGGTCATTCCCGTCGCAAAACCGGTGGATATTTTTCCCCCACCAACCTCCACCAGTGGAGCAAAAGCTCCACCAGACCAAGAGCAGGGTCCGATTGTGATTTTTCAGTTGAGCTCAATCACGGCCCACTTGCTCTATATATTTGCGCGTAAACAACGTCCTCCGTCATATGAATCTCATCTTCATGCATCAACTGAATACCAGGATCATCCTTCGCCAAAGAAATATGAAGCTACAACAACAATGAACAATAATCGAAGTAACAGATGCAGACCACAAAAACATCCTTTTTATGGCCTTTGATCTACGTCATTCCGCCTAAGGGGAAGATGTTACTTTACCGGCCGGATCCGTCGCAATCCCCGTGCCGCAATGCGGCGCCGACTAAAATCCCACTCGAGCCCGATTGACGAGGTCGAGCAAGTTGAGATAGGGAAAAGTCAGCCTCGGGTAGAAAAGCGCCTCGGGGCCCAGGGAGCCCGGCGGGTCCAGACACCAGGTTATATGCTGTACATTAAGAAGGCAGGCTGCAACCAACCGCAAAACGGGGAGACGATGCCTAATGCTCAACCGAGAGGGAAGAGAGACTGCCTGGTTCACCCCATAGGCGAAAAGAACATCTGTGCTCCCCGCGGTCCCTGAGGACACCTACATTGCCAGAAATAAAGACAAATTTGGGACTTTGTATTACAAGGCATACTATATACATTGTGCGATCATCTGGACAAACATTTGAGGAGCAATTTGGCCAATTTATGATACAGCACCAAACGCTCCATTTTTGTCGCGGAATTCACACCGCTGTCAGCTGATTTCTCCACCAAGCTCCACCGGTCGTTCCAGTGAGGAAAAGTCTCAACTTTTCCTCAACTAACCTCCAATGAGTTTCTTCTGGTGAAGCCACGGGAACAGACCCCATGTCTCAGTGTACGCTATGATGTCGTACCGGTCGTACTCTGCCGCGGCCGCCCGAAGCCGCTCCAGCTTTCCTCGGATGCTGCGGCAGTTCTGTAGGATCACAGTTATTCCCGACGCTGCACTCCCGAGGTGGCCCCGCTAGTCGGGACCGACAGCTGGCGTCGGCCGGTCGAGGCCTGGACCCGGGTTCAGCTCGACATCTCCTGAGGTGATGAGGCGAGTCAGATTCCAAGTAGAGCAGGATTTCGCGTCATGTTGTATTTGGCTACGGAAATACTTTGCAGCTCTTCCACCAGGTGATGAGCATCTTGGTATGGGTGGAGCCCACAGACGGCGCGGAGCCAACACTGTAAAGCTTCGGCTTTTAGCGGTAAATGTCACTGCGTGTCTTCTTAATACCCAGTCCGATCATCACTTTCCAGGCCTGAGCAACGGCCAATACGGGCAGAGACCAACAGCGACAGGAGCATCGACACGAAGAAAAACTTCCGCCCGGCGGACCCTGAACCCGGGCCCGTCGGTCGTCCTTGACCCAGCGACACGGGGTCAGACGTCCTTACCGCCCGGCCACCGGACCGCCGAGCGCCCCACGCGCAGAGCCTGGCCACACTGTACGAGCTGAAGTGTACTGGCGGGCTTCGTCGGTCATGTTGGCATGGTTACACCCTCCAAACACAGCATCGACACTAGGGGATTGTCTGGAGCGCACAGCAGCCGGAGAAGCTGGAACAGCTTCTTAACAAAGCTGATGTGAAGAATATGGGAAAACCTCCAAGAGACCGAGCAAAATTACATAATTCCACACGTCAGGTTCAAAAGGCAGGAACGTCTGCCGGCCAGCCACGCAGCGGCCGCGCATGCGCAGTGAACCGGCAACAATGGGGTCTGAAAGTTGATAAAGATGTAGATGGCGCTGAGAGTCAATGGTCACCCAGCCTTCTTTGGCGAACCTAAAGCGCTATGTTTTGTGGGTTAGGGAGGGCAGAATCTTTATATTTAAAAAGCCTATTGTACATTTTGTAAGCAGCGTATGTTGTTTGCGCGTATTTAATTATGCTGAATGTACTTCAGACACGTCTAGTTTGCTGGAATATTTACCATTAGTGCGCTAGAAATTAGGAGAAGCAAGCCAGAAGTATGGGTGTATGTGCGGTTCCCGGCTGCCATAAACGTGATCCATCTATCAGGTTTCCAGCAGACTGCAAGGTAAGAAGGCAGAAAATTGATTTGAAAAACAACTATTGTTTGACTGCCTTTCTGTAAAAGACGTAGTGGGAACCATTTAGGAAAGCACTGGTAAGGTACCTAGGCACATTAGGTACCAAGGTAAGTACCTATCTATTGTCCAGACGGTAAAAACTAGTTTATGTCATGTCAGTGGCAGAAACCATGGCTGGTATTTACCAGTATTTACCAGTATAAAGTGGTTAATACCAGTATAAATGAGTCAACACCACTGGTTTATACCGGTTTATACCAGTAAAAACCATCATGTGGCAAAAACTGGTCAACCCTGGTAGGAACAGTTATCTAAGTAGGTTGAGGTATGGGGAAGCAATATTATATTAGCTTAAAGATTATTAAATACATCCACCAATATTATGCACATATTGTTTGTGAATGCATCATTAATTTATTGTAAAATTGTATTGCAACCCCCTGCAAAAAGGACTCCAAAAAAGTTACCAGTTACCCTGGCCATGGTTGAGGTGGCCACAGCATATTCTCCACCCATGCTGCTTACCTTACCTTACCTTAAGTACCTATTGTCGGGTAAAAATTACGCCAAAAAGTTGGTCCTGATTATAACAAAACATTACCCTTTCCTTATCTCAGTCCTGTTGATTCAGATTAGAGTCGTTAGTAAAAAGAGGATAAGGAAAATCACCCACACAAACACACACACAGATGCACATATCACATGCACCCATGCATACACAACACCCACACCCCACACTTACCCAACAAATCTCACCAAAAGCCAGCACATGCATTTTTAACAGTAGGTGGGTAGAAATCTCTTACCTCTGGACAAGCTCTTCCTTCCTGCCCTTTGTGGATGCATGCCTTTCCCTTAATAAGCTTGAAAGTTGAGGTGTTGTGAAACTCCCATAAAAACCCTATTACTATTCAAGTCCATAATTGCGCCTAGTAGCTACCACCGTAACGTGCAGTCAATAGCAAAGCACTTGCCAGCTCAGACGCGTATGTTCTACCCAAGCTAGTGGCCAGAGTCCGATAATTGGCGAGTTCCTGGCACACTGTAACCCATGAACAACCTTTCTTCAACACAATATTTCCGAAATCCTTGGCCTAAATGACTTGCAACCCTAATAAAAGCCACATGCCAACACCGACTCCCGGCAACCCCACGCAAAATGCACAGCAAAGATGGCCGACGCCTCCTCGTCGAGTGACCATTGCGTACAGCGCCGCCCTGGTGGCCAAATCGTAGCTTTCAGACCCCATTGGCCTGTCGAGCTTGGCGATTGTTGTGTGCGTACTGTGACGTGTTGGTTTCGTGTCGATCCGACCATTGGTTCGGTAGCTATGCCAGCTGAAAGCTAGCCGACTTGTTGCAAAAATAAGACGGCAGAAAACCCCGTTTGACATACAAAATGAATGAAGATCTTCAATTTGACCTCGCACCACGTTCACGTATGTCATGAGTAACATGTTGACTCGATTGCATGAAAATTATTCCCAAAAGATAGTCCACACTTGTGACTTTCGAATGGTGCCATAGACATCTGGCTGGCTTCCAGGTGAGCCTAGCCACGCTTCGATATGTACAGCAGATTTTTATATTTTCCAACTTGATCCTATGAGGGATATCGAGCAAATTTAAGCACACGCCACGTGCTTAAAGCGCACCCTAGGGCAATGAAACTCGAAAGCGTACACGGACCATTCGTTGTGCATGCATTGTTGAAATTTAACGTCATTTAACGTCATAACGTCAGCACACATAGTTTTCGCTCCAACCTTTGGCGATCGACTCGAGAACCACCGAGAACCATTAATTTTCCTGTGGATTGTCCCCATCTACCACCATTGTTTCTAAGTCACCGGATTCCAACCCCTCCCCTGTTGAAAGTCTGTTTTTGGCATCCCTTGATACGTCAGCTGACGTTGCTGAAATTACACCTGTACAACTTGAAATGTTAAATTTTCTATTTTCGGCATTTCACTTCATATAAACTCCCAGTCGCCACCACGCCAACGTTCATGCACGTACATACCCGCCTTGCGCATTCGGCGCATTCGCCATGCTTCATGCGATTCTGCGGTTTCTGCTAGACCTCCTATGTGCCATAGTTGAGGTCATGGAATGCTTCGTATGGAGGTTCGCTGGGAATATTCGATGCATTCAATTTGAAGAGTATTTCCCATCTTCCCACATTTTTGTTGTGGGAAAGCAATTCTTATACCCCGCTGAGCTTTGAGGTACCTCATCGCATTGCTTTAGTATGCTCCCATATTTTTTATTTTAAAAAAAATAAATTAACCCGAGTTCTTGTTGGGGTGGCTTTATGAACCAGGGTCCTATTGCTAAGCAGAGCTTGTTGCGTGAACCCTGGCCTCACCACCCGATCCATTAATTCCAGTTCAACGGCATAATTTTGACCGAAAGTTTAACGTGCCGTCAATGCACCGACACGGCCGCCCGGTAGCTCGTTCCCGGCCTTATCGGGCTAGCTGCCAACTGACCCTCCCAGCCGGGGGCTAAATGCGAGCGCGCGAAGCGACTCGAACCCTGCGTTGCCAGGACAGGGGAGACCAGATTGGCTACGGAACCGAGGCGCAGGCTCGGTGTTCTTTGTTTGGAACCCGTTGCGGTTTTCTACGTCTTCTGCTGTTAATCGGGACCCATTTGAAATTCCAGCGCTTTGTAGGGCCTTGTTGCTTTTTTGTGGATCCACGGTGTATTGAAGGGACCGGCGCCTCTGCGAGGGCACCGATGTGTTTGGTTATTACCCAGAGCGCTATTTTTTTGTTATTTTCTTTTAGTATCATGTCGTTTTTCCAGGTCTGAGCCTGCTATTGAGACCCTCATGCTGTCTTTGCGGCTCGGGTGTGCTTTTCTATGGGCCTCCAGTGTGTTTTTGAGACATCCCATTGTGGTTGTTTATGAGCCCAACGCATGTTCTAAGACCCTGTCGCTTTTTCCGAGACTCGGTGTGCTGTGGAGGGCCCCTGCCCCTCGGTGCGCTGTGGAGGGCCCCTGCCCCTCGGTGCGCTGTGGAGGGCGGGGCGCTTTCGGCTTCTTTTTATGCTTTCAGTACCCACTGAGGCTATTTGGGCCCCCGACGCAAATTTCGGGGACACCAGGGCGATTTTGTAGTCCCCAGCGCCATTTCTCGGCATCCCGGCGCGATTTTCCGGATCCAGGCGCATTGTTCCAGGGACCCAACGCTGTTTCCTGGGCTCAACGCGATTTGTCGGGTCCTCTTCTCAATGTTTTAAACTCGGGTTCCGGTGTGATTTTTCGTGCCACCGGCGCCATCTTTATGTGACCCGCCTCCATTTGTCAAGCTCCAGTACGTTTTTCGGGGCCCTACACGATTTTGGAGGAACCTGGCGCAATATTTGGGGCTCGAGATCGATTTTCCGGGCCCGGACTTATATTGTTCAGAATATCCCGCTGATATTTTGAGGCCTGCTGTTTGATTTTTCCCTGTCCGGATGCGATTCGTTGGCCATGTTATATTTACTTGGGATCCGCGAGGATTGGGATGCCATTTCTGGGGGGCCCAGATGGAAATTATGAGGCTCCAGCGCGATTATTGTGGGCACCGGCGCGATATTTCGGAGCCCTGCTGTATTTATTAAGGGCTCCACGCCAGTTTTTATGCACTCCGACGGAAATTGTGAAGCCCAAGCCAGGTTTTTAAGGCCCCGGCACGATTTATCGAGCCCGACGCGAGTTTTCGGGACCCCGGCGCGATTCTTGGGGCCCGCCATCTCTTAGGGAACATCTCTTAGACCCCTTTGTCCTCACCCCCTTCGTACGCCATTGGTTGGGTATCCCTGAATAGGCAGTGAGTGTCATGTGGTGGCGTGCGTGCTGCCGTGCCCAGGTGCCATCAGGAGACGCGCCAACTGCCGACCGGCGGCCGACCGCCGGCCGACCAGCCGCATTGGCGACGCTGACGTGGCTGCCAGAAACTTCCGGGTCGCGTCATGCCACGTTGCACGGGACCGGACGCCAGACATCGTACGATATGACGTCACGAGCGTGAGGTGAGGCGAGGTGAGGCGAGGGGAATCGTCCGACCTGAGTCATGGGCACACGTGGGTGTGGTACCTGTGACGTTACTCGCGGCAGGCTGATTGGACGGTCGGGGACCGGAGCGAGGTGATTCCGTGTTACCTCATTGTCGCCTTCACTATCGGCAATGGAAAATGTCGCCAGAGCACGAGTGATGATCACAGGCCAACTCTATACCTCCACAGCTGGAGGCTTTCCACATCTCTGTGGGAATTTCTCACATAAATGACACTCTTTCAAATATAAAAACGATCATTTTTTTTTATCTTCCTCTGTTACGAAGTAGATGTCACTTTCCAGTTCCAGATACCATCCCGACTGTGGGCGGTGCATCTAAATCGGTGTGGGGCGTAGGCATTGGATTGTGGTTTAAGAATCTTATTTTTGAATTATGTGGTGCATTAGAAGGATAGGAATTGAGGTCAATCAAGTTATAATGCCATACAATGTTGAGGCTTAGTAAGAGCCACATAGGCCCATCTGAGTTAAGCCTATAAAGGAAATATATCATAAGACGAGAAGACTAAGATAATAAACTAACGATAAGAGACCATATAGATACATAGACAAATATAAATAATAGACTATAGATAATTGACTGAAAACTAAGGCTAACCTAACCCCATTGTTTGCTTCATGGAGGTAAAATGTGGGTAAAACTTCTCTCGTGGATACTTTAAAGTGCAATAATACTGGCAATATTGGAAAAAATCTACTCCGAAACAAGGGGTGTGATTTTATCCACTAAGGGGGAACTGGCTCCAATAATTACATTGCTCCCAAATCATTGATTTTCCCGCTCCCAATGTGTCCAAAGCTTAAGCATTGAGTCTATGTAAGTGCCCTTCCAAGACTCTTGAATGCACCTCCTGCTCAACGAGTTTTTTTTTCATCCGATTTGAGACCATCACTATTGACACAAGTGACAATATTTTCCGTGGGGAAGTATCACCCTATATTGCCATTCAGGGGCGTCGATATGTATCCTTTTGTGGGGGCCATGGCCCCACCAATGTTGATCTTGGCCCCCCCATGTTGAATTGCCCCCCCAATAACCTATGCTATTTTATGGTGATAAGAATGCTAAAGGGAAAAAAATGAAAAACACCATGCTAAGTAGAAACATTGATGTTAACCAGCACATATTGTACTGAAAAGAAACATATTTGGATTAGATAGTGGACTGACTCTCCACCTTTTGCTGAAAAATGTAAAATTGTGTGCAAAAACAAACAAAATAGCTAGATTTCCCTCCACTGTGGAAGTACAGCTTACATCATAAAATGTTGAGATTATCGATGGTGATGAATTTTAAACCAGATTGTCTGAACAAAAATATGCTAAGCAACTAAACAACAATTGCATGGTCATACTGATGTTTGTACACACCACCAATGGCAAAACCACATGCATATGGAACTTGCACATGATTAATTCCATTCTCAATTTTCAGTCATTGACAAACTTGCATGCAAATCATGGTTATCATTGAGATTGTGGATATACAAACTAGAATTATCTTCAGCAACAAACCCATCGCACCATCAGCTTGATATTTACCAAGGTACCTACCTACGTGCCCAATGACAATGTGCATGCATTCAATATTCATGCATTCAATATTGGCAACCCAATCTCAAACTGAACCAACAAAAGCCACGTGTGAGCCAATCTGCCAGCCTATGAAAACATGACAGAAAAGTCAGCAAGAAGCCGTATAGACACCTCATTATAAATGATATTTCTGAAGAAAGCAATAGGTATTAAGCTATCGCCACACATGAATTCCTAAACAAACCCTATAGAGTCATACAATACCAGTATCTGGTAGCGCGCATTCTTAAATGCCACCCACAATACTATTACCTTAGAAGGTACACCAAAGTTCGCCTTCAAGCTTTGCTGACGTCATAGTTTTTTAATCTTATATTGCAGAAATTGGTAGCGTCAGGCGTGTTTCAATTTCACTGCGCATAAGACAGTTAAAGCATTTTTCAAATTTCAATTTACAAAGTTTAAAAAACCTAACCCAGCCAAACCTAACCTATCATAAGTTGCTGTTGAATAAAAAATGATTGGTAAATTTGCAGTTTAAGGTGATTTTCTTTTTAAATTTTTCTTCAGAATACCATGTTCATGACGGTGACTAAGTGATGGGACCGCTTATTTTCGGTGCAAATTCATTTTATTTTAATTTGAAGAAAAAAATTGACAAATTTTCCAACTTAAAGACCTAAACCAACCTACCCTAACCAAACCTAACCCATTTGTTTGCTTTATGGTGACAAATGTGTGTAAAAAAAAAATTTGGTTGGTTGGTTGGTTATTTGGGCTTACGGCCGCATTGCTTGCGTTCGTCATACAGCGCCCATAAAACTTGTCTTGTTCCCACCTTAAAGCACAATAATACCCAAAAGTTTCCCAAACAAATTTACAAACATGTTGACAAAAAAGATTATTTTGTCTTCAAAACTAGCTTAGGTTAGGTTAGGCTGGGCTAGGTTCTTTTTTAAGGTTGAGAATTTTCAGAAAATAAATTAATTGACTTTTTTGTTCTCAAAAGATAGGTTAGGCTAGGTTAGGTTAGGTTTTGCTGCATTAAAAAAACATTTGTGTTTATGCTATGTTACCGAACTCAAAGCCCTTTTTGGCATTATTTTGCTCACAACCTGAAAAGTAAACATTTGCACAGAAAATAAGTGGGTCCAATCATGTAGTCACCTTCTTAAACATGGCATTCTGGAGAAAAATTTATTTTAAAAAAGGAAAAAAAGAACAGCTTAAACTGCAAAGTTACCAAATAATTCGCAATTTTTTGGAGAAATTTTTTTGGGAACATTTTTGAAACGTTTTCCAACTTGAAAAGGCTAAACTAACCTAACTTATCCGAACCTAACCCATTTGTTTTCTATATGGAGGCAAATGTGTTTAAAAACTTGTCTTGTTACCACCTTAAAGCACAATAATACCGGTTTGGCTAGGTTAGGCTAGTTTAGTTGTTTAACTTGGAAAACATTTTCACAAATTTTCAAAATAAAATAAAATCGGAAATTTTCCTTCAAAAGCAGCTGACGTTAGTGGGAGACCTAGCAGAAACCGGAGAAGCGCACGTAGAGTGGCGAATGCGTCGACTGCGCAAGGCGGGTGTACACGTGCACGAACGTTGGCATTTTGGCGACCGGGCGTTATTCATTGGAATGCCTGATATTGGCAAATTTTACATTTTTTGTGTCATTTGTTCAGGTGTAATTTTAGCAGTGTGGGGTGACTTTTCAAGGGATACCAAAATAAAAACCTTCAAACAGGATGGGGAGGAGTTAGAGTTGAAATCCGGTGATTCAGAAAGAATGGTGGTAGATTTGGCCCCCTCTACAGGACAGTTAATTTGGTCACTAATTATTTTATGACAAAAATATAAAGAAACGCCTTTTAATTTTTTTTTGGTGGAAATCCGGGGACTTTTTAACGGGGGTAGGTGGGCACCTTCCAAATCAGTTTGCCTCCTCTCGCAAATCCTAGGTACGCCACTGCCATGGCATGACATAATTTGACCTGTTGATAGCTATAATCCGCCGCGATGGACGGTGTACTCCGCGGCCCCGGTCCGCCACAGTGGACGGTGTGCTCCGCGGCCCCGGTCCGTTACAATGGACGGTGTACTCCACGGCCCTGATCCGCCACAGTGGTCGGCTTGCTCGGCGACCCTGATCCACCACAGCAGATGATGTACTCCGCGGTCCTGAACCGCCGCAGTGGATGCTATGCTTCGCGGCCCTAGTCCGTCATAGTAGGTGTGCCCCACGGCCCCGATCCACCACAGTGCACGGTGTACTTCGCGACCCTGGTTTGCCACAGTTGATGATGTACTCCGCGGCCCTGGTCCGCCACAGTGGACGGTGTGCTCCGCGGCTCCGGTCCGTTACGGTGAACCATGTGCTCCGCGGCACCGGTCGCCCAGAGTGGATGGTGTGCTTCGCGGCACTGGTCCGCCATAGTAGGTGTGCTCCACAGCCCGGGTCCGCCACAGTGGACTGTGTGCTCTGCGACCCTGGCCCGCCACAGTGGACGTCAGGGTCTAAAAAACGGTATTTTCCTGGATTTTGCCATCCATAGCATTATCCTCTTCACAAAATTATCCTCCATGTGTTTCCAATTTGGACGTTGACGACGACGACGACGACGACGACGACGACGACGACGATGGACTCGAGTCCATTGTATGACACTGTAGTCGCATGCTATGACTGCCATGTTAAGTTTTTATGTTGATATGTGCTGTGTACTGCTCTTTTGCTTATGCGACTTCACCCGTCACTGGGCGATTTTGCTCGTTGGAGAGGATGCTGAATAAACATAAGCATACACATCGTGAAATAAAAAAATCAGAATTATTGAGGTCTGAAAATATAGTGGGCGAAATCCGATGAGTTTTTGTTGGGGGGGAGAAGTACGTTGACACTTCGCCCCCCCCCCCCAATATTTGTGCAAAAATCGACACCCCTGTTGCCATTATACTTCAGTACAATCGGTGAGTTTCCTGATGATCACCTTTATTATCTGGCTGCTGGGCAGGTGGGCTCACCTGGTTATTGTCACAAATTGAGTCCACATCTTCTGATGCATCTGCTGATTGGTGTGATTTTAAACAGTGAATAACTTGCTGATGTTTAATTCCCTAAGAAACGCTAGATGAAGAAGTTACTAGGTCAGCTTCAACAAGTCCAGCCCGTGCCTATTTCTGACTTGTGCCGGAGTCTTCTATATAAATACCAGTGAATTGCCATGTTTGCCTCAAAGAGGAGCTGTTTGTAACTTCCTTTTTTAAATAAATGTTTTCTTTCCACTGCATTTAGTGATCTTTCTCCCCAGGATTGGGCACCAGGTGTGCATTTTCCTCCAATGGTTGGTGCACCTTTTTTGTACTACCTGGTGTACATGATGCACCTCCAGCTGTATGCTGCATGAGATCCTTGCATTCATAGCTTTACAAAGGGCAATAACATTTTGAACGTGCAATATTTTCAGGAATGGAATCCTGAGCTGATGATACGATTTTCCCAGTTACCAATTTTCAGGCCTGATGTACATCATTGGTGTCAAAAGATAAGGTAAATGCAGAGATATGCATTAACTAATTTTTAGCCAAAATATGTTTTTCTGATGTTTTCTGATGTGATTTGAATGAATGTCCTGTTAATTTCATTGGAAAATCATACATTTTCAAGATAGAAGCAGCAGTGGTTGTCCACCCAATGTCATGTTGCACTGCTAAGGTGGCTTTGAAACTGAATTCAAATTTGACTTGACAAGAAACAGCAGCATTCGACATAAGACAACAGTGCAGGCGTAGTATAGCCGAAGCAGCTGACGCGCACAAAAATCCCAATTACACACACAAGATGACATTGTAGAATATACATGATACTTGACCTGACCTTACGCTATTAACCTTGTCATATATCTGAAAGCAGAATATCTATATCATTATTTTATCATGTTCTACATAACAAAAATCCCTCACAACAATAAGAAGACATAATTTGACCTGGCCCCAGTTCAGTAACCTTGACCTTAATTACCATTCCGAGATAGCTGAGTGATTTTATTTTATGAAAGAACAGCATGCTCTGGGTTTGGTGTTGCTATGCTGCAACTACTGCCAATGACGGCAGTTTGGGGATTTGATAATCTTACCCTCCTGGACCCGCCCGAAGTCAATTTACAATGGGAAGTAAAAATCAAATTGGTCAATGAGGTTAATAAGGCAAGAATGGTGGGGTCCAGGCACCACCAAACGTGTAGGAAACTCCTTCCTTGATCTTTCATTGGGTATGGAAATGATTTCAGGTACTAACAAGGTTGCAGGGAAAATGCTCCTATTGCGACACACCCGTGGCCGGGACCATCCCAATTCCTCCAATTTGAAAATTGTCTTGATTTCTGCCATTATTCGCGTATGAGTGAATTTGGCCTGCCTGCCACCGTGTGGTGATATCGGCCATTATTCCCATTTTCCGAAGTTTTCTACTCCTTATTTCCTATCCTAGCAGAGAAACCATTCCAGTCGACATACCCATTTCAAAACCATTGCATGACCCTTCTGAGAATCTCCCGGGCTGACCTTTTTTCGTACCCCTTGACCGTAACCGGAGAGGCACGTACTCAGTGTGTCCTATTCTTGTTCTTGGTTGCGCCATTGGGTACGGACAGAGATTTCAGACTGCTGTAAAAAGCAAATAGTAAAACCATAACCCGAACCTGAACTCGCCCCCAACATAACTATGGCTCCGCCCCTCCCAATGCCAGGCACAAAGGACCCATCGTCGTCACAGTTCAGGTCTGCTGAGCTACAATGCTCCATCCAGGCCGGCGTGTGTGCATATGTGGTGTGTCTGCATATGGGCGCTCAAACACTATTCAAGCCGGTGTGTGTTTGTTGACGTGTGGGTTGGTGGTTGGGGGAGTGGGTGACGATGAACCAGAGCCCACTGTATGACACCGTAGTCGCAAGCCATGACTCAGAGTTGCTATGTTGACATATACTGTGCACTGCTCTTTTACTTATGTGACTTCATCTGTTATTGGGCGATTTTGTCCGTTGGTGATGATGTTGAATAAACATAAATATAAACATGGTCAATGAAAAAAATAGGAATTTCTGGGATCTCAAAATAAAGTGGGCGAAACTCGATAGGTCTTTGGTTCGAAGGCGGGTGGAGGTGTAGAGCATTAACAATTCGGCCACCCCCGTGTCTGTAAACAAAAATCGACACCCCTGGTTCTTTTGACCTTGTTTTGCAAGAATTAACATATATAAATGCATTTCTATCGATCATAGTGAAAAAGGGTCAAGACAGGATAGGTCAGGTCAGATCAGTATCAGGCTTAAAAACCAACTTCCAAACTATTCATGTTAGAGACACATGGAAAATACCATTGGCATGTGAATGCAGCCTATATCACATCAGCCATATGGCTCATATTACATCTTATTGATCCATTTTCGGCAATGCTAAGGTTTCTAAACGTCATAATAGGTCAACCTAGTGACATGACCTTTATCTTGGAGAATTACCTGCAAAATATTAATATCTATCTCTCGAGTCCTTCCAACAGAACAATTCAAGCAAAATATTTGTATCTGATTGAAATTAGAAAATCCTAAGCTCAGGTCAGGTCAAGTCATATGGCCAGGTCAATTAAGCTCAAGCTTGAATATTTCCGGATTATCACCTTTGAAGCATAAAATTGTGTGCCCAGAAAAACTGGTATAATACTGGAGCGTGTTGGTAAACTGACAGCTTCTGGCCTCGTGACCTGACCACAGGCCACGCTGGGACAATGCATATATTGATAAACCGATCTCTTCAACCTTCGCCTATATGTGCTCTGCTTGAGAAGTAATTCAAAGGAAATGTCAGCTCAGGTCAAATCAGGTCGGCTTGCATGAGGTCAGGTGGTATCAGGTCATTCGTTTATCATCCAATCTCATGTCGCACGACTTGGGCAGCGCTGAAACCGAATTCAGGTATCACTTGGCGAGGAACAACAACATTCTGCATAAGATGGCATTGTGTAGAATATGTTCTGCTAAGGGACCTGACCTATGTTATTTATCTTTGACACATTGATTAACCCAGAATGCTTTTTTCATGCTCTATCATTCTTGGTGTGACAAATTACCCCAAAATCGAATTTTCCCCACTGAATACGGTAAACACACGCGGAAATTGGCCTGACCTCAGGCCGGTAATATTCACCTTAATGCACATGCCCAGATAGGTGTTTGTTCGCCTTGATCAAAGGACAACATGCTCCGAGTTTGGTGTTTATATGTTGCAAATACTCTGATTGGCGGCAATTTGAATATTATGGAACACCACTCCATTTCATCCATTCTAGGTCAACGGCCTTCGATGACCTGGATTTGAAATTTCACAAAATATGCAACACAAATGCATAATGCGGAATTGAACATTTGGTGCCTCTCCATTTATTTTATTCGGCCACTATCGCGGAAAAACCTAAGGCGGGCTCTCGAGAGCCCCTCCCCCACCCCGGCACGGAGGGGCTAGTGGTCCACTCTTCTTTCAAAGTTCACAAATGCTTTTCGGAATTTAGCGTCATGTCACTCGTCTTTGTCCTTGACTGCTCGATTGGACGGCCAGAGGCGGTTAATCTTCCCTAGTTAAGTGTCTGTTCCAGCTGCGAGTCATTATCAACAGTGCAGCCCGGCTGCCCCCGCAGCATTGGAACTTCAGACGACCGGCGAGCATTAGTGGAGCGGCACAAATTGGATCGTAGTCAATGGGCGCTGTCACATCGGGAAACTAGGCTGGCTGCAACTTATTAGGAGTCCCCCACCCGAAGGTCATGTGCTAAATTATAAGTTGCTGGCATGCACTGGGAAACAAAGGTGGCCGAGCCGACCAGAGTCTACAACTTCGTGAAAGCTCCCGAGTAGCATAGGAACTTGACAGAGCTCTAAATGCACCGGATCCATTCGATACAAAGTCTGTGTATGGACATGCTCACGTGGATGTATTTATGTAATTTACCGGAAAAGTAATGAATGACACAAGTGGATGGGCACAATAGCAGACTTGCTACTATCGCACAGCCTCTTGATCGCCATCTATCCTGATTATCATTGCAAGAAGTCAATTGAAACGAGACATGCATAACGTTGCTCGTAAGTGAAAGGCACGAAAAAAATAACAGGCACACTGGGTGCTGGACTTTTTTCTTCCACAAGACAGACTATTAAATCATGCAAATGTGAATTACTGAAGAAACAGTGAAGACACACTCTGGTCGAAGCGCCCTAAAGCCCAAATAACTAACTAACAGTGAAGACACAGCTCCACATGAGCAAAATCAACAATGTACATAATTTGATGTTAGAAAATAGTAATTGTGCGTGCGAGTGATACGCATACGTGCCGATCGGGGTGCGTACTACAAAAAATAGGGGTCGGAACCATGCAACGATGGGCAGGAGAGTTTGTTTGTCGGTTTATTTGTCCATACAATCGTCTACAGGAAAGATTTGCACCGATAGTGTAGGGGGTCCGAGCCATGCCGGGCTGGGCAGTGTGTCGGGGCGGGCCGACGGCTGCCGCCTGGCGCGCGGCCGCATCTGGGACCATACCATGGCTTCCCCTCAGCAAAACAGAAGCCGTTTATACCTAGTTCCATAATTGGCATTCCATAGTGGGGTAAACTGCAAGCTACATCCCAATGTAAGTAGGTACTTGATAAACGATCAATGAATAGCATGTCAAGTTTAGCTTTAGTTGTGAATATTGCACATCTCACATCACATGATTGGTAAAATATATGGGCAAATACATAAAGATGCAGTTGAAACCCACATTTGTATCGTGATGGTTCGGCAGATGTCATAGCATACCTTCAAGCAGTATTGTGATGGAACAGAGTGGATAAGATACCTGCTCCAATTGCTGCAATATATTGATGATGTCCATTGATAGGGATATTGCTAAAAAAGATGGAGACAATGTGAAAAGGGATGACTATCGAATGGAAAATTTAAGTGATTCATTAGCTAGAACTGCAATGGATTTTAGATGAAGGACAAAGATTGTTGGCTTAATTTGTACATGGAATGTCAAGCATATTGTGTAATTTGACTGAGCTTGAGAAAAGCAATACTAGTACACTACTGCTGGGGTTTCTGCACTTTGTTTTAAAATGTAATGGCAGTCTAACATTATTGTGCTTTAATGTATTCACGAGACAAATGTTGCATACATTTTACCTGCATGAAGCAAGGTGGTTAGGTTTGGCTATGTCAGGTTTGGTTAGGTTTTTATCTTGACATTTGTCAAATACTTTTTTCTTAAAAAATGTTTAGGCAATGTCACATTAGGTTTGGTTTTTCGCGTAATTTTTTTAAGATGAAAAATTGCTTGAATTTTGTGCACTTTTCCATTCTTCACTAATATGAAAGGGTTGTGGACATCCATGCTTCGAACAAGTTGTATACTAACAAGTTCCCATCTTTGTAAAAAGTATACTTCTATTTTGTGGGAGTTTTCACAAAAACTTTTGAATATGGCGACTCTCACCGATATGTAAAGCTATTAAATTACCCCTTAAACTTGCAGCGGCCATTTTGAACCCATTTTGAAAAAGGTTGCGGTGCGGATGCTCCTAAACGGCTCGACTAAATTTCATCAAACCTTCACCAATCGATGCAGCATAGTCAATTTACTTGGGACTTTACAATATGGTGACCTTGACCTTGACCTAAGGTCGAAAAATAAATACATCATTATTTGCAATTGTTGCGGTGCCCATGCTCCTAAACTACTGAACCGAATTTCATGAAACCTTCACCAATCGACGTGACATAGTAAATATACTTGGGACTTTTGAATATGGTCACCTTGGCTTTAGGTCAAGGTCACCAAAAAAGGACAAAACAATTTTAAATACTTTTTACCACGCCCATACTCAGAAACTACTGAATAAAATTTCATGAAACCTTAGCCAATCGACGTAACGTGATTGATATGCGTATGAATTTGAATATGGTGACCTTGACTTTAGGTGAAGGTCACCAAAATACACAAAATCGTTTTTGATGCTATTTGCCACGCCTATACTCCGAAAGTACTGAACCAAATTTGATGAAACATTCACCAACCGACGTGGAATGGCCGATATACTCGAAAAGTTTAAATATGGTGACCTTGGCCTCAGGTCAAGGTCATCAAAAGTGCATAAAACTCTTTTTAAGGGTTGTTGCGCCGCCCATGCTCCGAAAGTACGCAACCGAATTTCATTTAAACTTCACCAATCGACGTGACGTGGTCGATATACTTGGGACGTTTCAATATGGTGACCTTGGCCTTAGGTCTAGGTCATCAAAAGTGCATAAAACTCTTTTTAAAGGTTGTTGCGCCATAAAACCCTTAAAAAGGTGTTTTATGCACTTTTGATGACCTAAGGCCAAGGTCACCATATTGAAAAGTCCCAAGTATATCGACCACGCCACCTCGATTGGTGAAGGATTCATGAAATTCGGTTGCGTACTTTCGAAGCATGGGCGGCGCAACAACCCTTAAAAAGAGTTTTATGCATTTTTGATGACCTTGACCTGAGGCCAAGGTCACCATACTGAAACGTCCCAAGTATATCGACCACGTCAAGTCGATTGATGAAGGTTTCCAATAAATTCGGTTGCGTACTTTCGGAGCATGGGCGGCGCAATAACCCTTAAAAAGAGTTTTATGAGTTTTTGATGACCTTTACCAGGGTCACCATATTTAAACGCTTGGAGTATATCGGCCATTCCACGTCGGTTGGTGAATGTTTCATCAAATTTGGTTCAGTACTTTCGGAGTATAGGCGTGGCAAATAGCCTCAAAAACGATTTTGTGTATTTTGGTGACCTTGATCTAAAGTCAAGTTCACCATATTCAAAGCCCTACGTATATCGATCACGTCACGTCGATTGGCGAAGGTTTCATGAAATTTTGTGTGGTAGTTTCAGAGTATGGGCGTGGTGAAAGTCTTAAAAATTGTTTTGTGCTCTTTTGGTGACCTTGACCTAAAGTCAAGGTCACCATATTCAAAAGTCCCAAGTATATTGACTATGTCACGTGGATTGGTGAAGGTGTCATGAAATTTGGTTCAGTAGTTTAAGAGCATGGGCACCGCAACAATTGCACATAAAGATGTACTTATTTTGTGACCTCGGGTCAAGGTCAAGGTCACCATATTGTAAAGTCCCAAGTAAATCGACTATGCTGCATCGATTTGTGCAGGTTTGATGAAATTCAGTCGAGCCGTTTAGGAGCATGGGCACCACAACATTTTCAAAATGGTTTCAAAATGACCACTGCAAGCTTAAGGGGTAATTTAATAGCTTTACGTATCGGTGAGAGTCGCCATATTCAAATGTCCCAAGGAAATCGACCCCATTGCATCGATTGGTGAAGGTTTGATGAAATTTGGTTCGGTAGTTTCGGAGCATGGGCACGGTAACAACCCAGGGCAACAGAGTAGACCCACCCAGCTAAAATCGTCGCGATTATTACTAACCGGCAGCTTCCCAAATGGACGATATAATGGGCGGCAGTCAAGCGTCGCTGAGCTCTACAGATGTGACGTCACAAATATTTTGACCAATCACGAAGCGTGACATTCTGAGGTGCTTCTTTGAATTATTTAAGTAACTTAGGGATTACAAAAAAATAAATGAATGCCACCATCGTCTTTAAAATTAAAAATCACTAGTGAAACTTGAAAAAAATACTGCCTGTCCCGACATGAACTTGTCCATTGGCGAAGTTAATATATAGCAATATAATTTTTCCTTTTTTTGTGAGACATGGTCATATCGTAACCTATGAATCGGCAGCACATGAACTTAGAAATGTCCTCGATTATCATTGGTACGCGTCCTATAAATCGTTACCACCAGGGGAGCAGCCAGGATGTTCTTTAGGGGGCCGACGGAAAAAAATGTCAAGAAACAGAGACCACTTTCAGCACGCTTCGCCGGCCAAAAATTTATGGTTTTGCCCAGTGAAGATCTGACATTTCTTGTTTGATCTAGTGCACTTTTGGTTGCCAGAACGGAAGCCCGGCCACCTGGGCTGCGACTCTGGTTGCCACAACCACACATTTTACTAAAACTGACAATTTGCAGATATTATTTTTTTTCATCTTTAGCAGAGGCAAAGTGCCATCCGCTAGAGATATGCTACGTTAAGGAAAGAGTTACGTTAATCTGGCTTATGTGGCATCCGGTTATATCAAATAAGAAAGAGAGGAAAGATGAGACGCCGGTAAGCAAGGAACGTGGCGTAAGGGCCGATACATACATACACAGGTGAAACATACACATACATACGTACGTACACAACACTTAGAAGGACACTTGGAGGGTGGGCAGCATCGTAACCTGCGGAGAGGCTCCACTGTCCACCTGCGACCTGAAAAGCGAAGCGGAGGCCCGACGCCCAGGGCGAGTCGTGGGCGTCGGGCCCGACCTTGTATGTGTAGGTGTATGTTTGAGTTAAAGCTAGGAAAAACCTGAGAAGGTGAAAATACCAAGCAGCTTGGAAAACCCGTAGGTAAAAAACCAAGCACAATTTATATGGAAAACCGTCCGTTATGGCCAAATTGGATCGGTATCTGCCTACCTAGTGTGATATAACCTATATGTATGTGTTTTGCGACGACGGAGATGATAGCGTTTGACTTCAAATTACTTCCTCAAGTTTGGTGCTGTGCAAAAAATTAAATAGTAGGTCAATGAGCTCCGGGTGTTTGTCACCGAGAAGGCTTGGCAGTGAAAGTGGAATCCGATGTTGGGCAATGTAGGAAAGAAGGGGGCGACGTTGTAATTGGTAGGCAGGGCAAATAAGTAAGAAATGTTCCACAGAGTTATGTACATCACATGTTTGGCAAGGCGGAGCGCGGCGAAGTTGGCGGAAGAGGAGATCATGTGAGAGTTTTGTGTGCCCGAGTCGGAGTCGAGCAAGGAGGATCTCGTGGGAGCGTGTGTGTTGTCGGGAAGAGGGCCATTTGGCGAGAAGGGGTTTAATGTGGTGTAAATGTGTAGTGTTGTGGTTCCAGCATGCCTGGATATATGTGTTGAATAATTGGTTGGCGAGGGACAAAAGGTCACAGGGGGGAACTGGGAGGTTGGGGGTGGGTGGGAGGTCGATGGCTCGACGAGTGAGCTCATCCGCCCGCTCGTTGCCCGGAATCCCCATGTGGCCAGGGACCCAGAGCAGTGTGAGTTGAAGGTGAACATGATGTGTGGGACAGAGTTGACGGATAGCGTGGAGTGTGGGGTGTGTAGTGTTGTGTATGCCTGCGAGAACGTCAATGGATGAACGTGAGTCAGTGCAGATGATGGTTGGTGTGGTGATGTGGTGTTGAATAATGCGGTATAGACAGGCGAAGATTGCGACTGACTCTGGAGTGTAACCGAGTGGTGTGATGTTAATTTTATTTGGCCAAAGTCGGATCCACCGCACCAGGAAGCTCCCGTACCGTCTGTGGTACGGGAGCCGTCCGTGTAGAAGTATGTGTAATGAGGGTGGGCTGCTTGATATTCGAAAAAAAAATGTTAGTTGGGTTTCGAGGGGGGAAAGTTATTTTTTGTTTTGGTGGAAGAGATATTCGAGATTTGGGTGATACATGTGCCAAAACGGGAGTAGGGGAGGCAATTTGCCGGGGATTACCTTGGAGAATTTGAGTGCGAAAGTAAGGACATGGTTCAAATGTATGGAAATATTGTGTTTGTTCCTATTATATGAACTCAGCCCGGAGACTAGTGATGGGCGTGGTGCGGTGTGCTCCGGTGATGAGGCGAAGAGCGTGATTCTGTATGCATTCAAGTGTTGCGATGTGTGAAGGAGATATATGATCGAAGATAAACGCATTGTATTCCAGGATTGAGCGAATCAGAGTAATATACATTGTGTTCAGGGTATCCCTGTCTGCACCCCAGTCGCGACTGGAGATGCAGCGCAGGAGATTTAGGCGTTTTGCGCAACGTTGTTTTAGATAAGCAATATGGGGGCCGAAACGAAGACTTTTGTGTAGTATGATGCCAAGATAGGTGAATGTGGTTTGGTGAGGGATAATTTGGTCGTGATAACGGAGCGGTGTAAGAGGTGGGATGTACGAGTGGAGCCGGGAGAAAAGCATTGTGACGGATTTGGCGGGGGAGATATTCATTCCCCAAAGGGAGCACCAGGAATCAATTTGATTCATGGCGCGCTGCATGAAATAATTTGCTTTGTCTGCCGATGGGTGCGTGCACCATATGGCCAAATCGTCGGCGTAAATGGAGTATTTTAGACAGGGGGCTATGTTGTGGAGGTCAGCGAGAGCATCATTGATCATGATAAGAAAGAGGGTGGGGGATAACACGCTGCCTTGTGGGACGCCTTGATCAAGTTTTTGGGGCTGAGAATGAATGTTGCCGCAGCGGACGGTGAATGTTCTATTGGCGAGAAAGTTGATGATAAATTTTGCCATTCTGCCTCTGATGCCAATACGATGTAATTTGATTCGGAGGGCCGAACTGTGTACTTTATTGAATGCGGATTTTAAGTCGAGAAAAAGTGCGACGGTTTCATGTTTTTTTCATGAAGCCGCGCTGTATCGAGTCAACTATTTGGATGAGGTTGTCGGCGGTGCTGTGTCTGGGTTGAAAGCCGCTTTGAAAGGAGAAGAAAATTTCGTTGTTTTCGAGGTGGACTCTGATTCGTCCATTGACCATGCGCTCAAAGATTTTAGAGGCACAACTAGTCAGAGAGATAGGTCGATAGCTAGAGGGAAGGTCGCGAGGTTTGCGAGGTTTGGCGATAGGAATGATAGTGCTAGTAGACCAGGAAGGGGGAAGGTGCCGTCAGTCCATAGTTGGTTTAGTGCCGAAAGGAGGTTGTCTTTTCCGGAGTCGGATAGATTTTGGAAGAAGGGGTATGCCAATTGGTCGGGACCAGCCGCAGTGTTGGTTACTTTGGAGAGGGATAAATTTAGTTCATAGGGAGTAAAGGGGGCATTATATGGTTCAGTGTTGTCAGAGGTAAAGTTGCAGGTGGCGAGAGTGGTTTGTGGGATGTCGATGGTGTGTTGCGAGTATTTTGTATTTGAGGAGATGTCAGCATAATAGGTGGCAAAGTGTTCCGCGACGTCTGAGGGTTCTGTGATGCTGCGTTGGTTAATTGTCAGTTGTGGGAATCCGCGGTGTGGGGATCTGCCATTTGCGAAAGAGCGAATTTGGGTCCAAATTTGGCCGATGGGGGTAAAACGGTTGAATGAGTTTGAAATAGGTGCCAGCTGCGTTTTTTGGCCGTAAGGATAATCTGCTGACAACGTTTTTTTTAGCCTCGTGGGCTTCTAACATGTTTTGTGGGGTAAGATTTTTGCGAAATTTTCGCTCAGCCCGCCGCCGCAGAGCGAGCGACGGCGCGTTGACACTCGTCGTTCCACCACGGCACGTGGTGACGGCCGGGGGAGCGACGAGTGTGGGGCACATGATTTTCTGCCGCGAGTAATATGGTGTCAAGGAAAGCTGAAATTGGGGGGTGTGAATGAGGAGGGAAGACGGTGTCAATTTCCTGGGAGAAAGATGGCCATTTCGCCTTGCGAACATTCCAGCGGGGTACAAATGAGTAATCTCTAGCCTGGGCTGAGCGTTCAAGCATGATATGAATGGGAAAGTGATCGCTAAAGAGGGGGTCGGGTTGCACGTGCCAAGAAAAGGGGGTGAGATGGAGGCCGAGGCCAAAGACAGGTCAATGGCAGAAGAACGGTACGGGGCGATGTCGTTGTTGTGTGTGGGTGTTTGGTCATTTAAAAAGACCATGTTGTGGGTGCTGAGGAGTGTTTCGATGTGGTGTCCGCGAGGTGATCTGGTGTGACAGCCCCACGCCTGGTGGTGGGCATTA
The DNA here is from genome assembly GCA_034440615.1 of Ashinkailepas kermadecensis. Lineage (NCBI taxonomy): Eukaryota > Metazoa > Arthropoda > Thecostraca > Neolepadidae > Ashinkailepas > Ashinkailepas kermadecensis. The sequence goes on along the minus strand of JAOTOM010004911.1, from coordinate 14,105 downwards.
AGGTCACCCAGCACCAGACAGGGGTGAGGAAGAAGACCGAAGAGGTCGGTCACAGAAGTTAAGGATAGTGTAAGAGAAGGGCAGAGATAAAGAGAGAGTATAGTGAGCTCTAGTTGTGCAATTTGGACAGAAACAGCAATAAAATTTAGGTTATTATCAATGTTTATCTGACGATGGAGGAGGGTGTCTGAGATAAATAAGGCAACCCCGCCGCCGCAGGATGTAGAATTTATGTTGTTGCTATAGAGGGACCAAAGATATTACAATTATATGGGTCATTGTCGCGCCATCGGGTCTCCTGAACGGCGGCAATCAATTGTTTATTTTTGATAATATATTCCTTGAATTCTGCCCAGTGGGATATGAGTGACCTCGTATTCCATCGGAGCAAGAATTCAGTGGTGGGTGTCTGCATTAATGGTTGTGATCACGCTCCCGCAGCCGCGTGTGTGGCGGTGATGGTGAGACAGAGTCGTCCGATTCATAATCGGACGACTCTGGTGTGACTGGTTGCTCTGGGTCCGTGTGGGATTCCCGAGCGGGCGATGGGGGGGGTCAGGGCTGTCCTGTGAGGACTGTGATGGGGAGGTGGAGGGACAGGGGAGGTCCTGAAGGGGCGTCGCGGGGGAGGCCTGAGCCCGAGAGGGTGGCTGGATGGAGGGGAGACTGGGGTGGTCCTGGAGGGGCGGCGCGGAGGGGGCCCAATCCACAGGGGGCGTGGCAGCTGTTCGACTCCGGGGGGCCTGGAGGCGGAGGGTCCTGCGACGGTAGCAGGGCGCAAGGCAGGTGCGGGGTTGAAGTGGGTGAGCGGGTGCTCGGTGTGCGTGGGCACACGGGTCAGCGGGCGGGCGGTCGCCTCGGCCGGGGTCGGCCAGAGGGGCTGGAGGAGCGGTTGGCCCCAGGCAGAGGTTGGCCTCTGCGTCGAGGGCGGTGCTGGGGGGGGCTGTCCGGCGCTGCTGCTGCTGCCCCATTGCATCCAACCAGACTGGGCAGCGGGGGTATGAGGCGGGGTGTGGGCCCGCGCAGGCTGCGCATCGTGGCTCCTGGGCCTCGCACTGGGCCGTGGTATGTGCCTCCGCACAATGGCCGCACACCGGGTTGCGGGCGCGGCAGACCCCACTGTGGTGGCCATAGCGCTGGCAAAACCCACAGCGCTTGGGCGGTGGGGTCCACGGGCGGCAGGGGTACCGAAGGTACCCAGCGTATAGGTGCGTCGGCGGGGCGAGCGACCTGTACCCCACTTTGAGTAGGGGGCTCTGGGTCGACGCGGAGGGGCGTCCCAGGCGGACGACTTCACACACGCCTTGCGGGGTCAGCTCCTCCAGGAGCTCCTCCTCTGGGAGGTGTGCCAGCTCCGGGGCAAACACCGTGACGAAGGTGTTGTTGAGGCGGTTCGCAACTACCACCTCAACAGGGTGAGTCAGGAAATTGCTCAGGTGGAGAAGAGCCCCGGCCTGGGTTGGGTCACGCACCCTTAACAGTAGTGCGCCCGACCGGATGGTTCGGGCCGACACTACCCCTCCCGTCCACCTGTCCAACCAAGGCCATATAGTCAGGTATGGTCACTAGACGATTTGACCGCTTCGGACTGATTGCTCGTGACGTCACAAGTTCGATGTAGCCCGATTCCTATGCTGTACAGGGAGCTGCTGCGATTTCCGAAAAACCATATATCGAATTATATTGCGCCAATTCACATAATTCTGGCACCGAAAGAAGGATCGCTTCGCTTTCTTTCACCAATCTATCTACCACTTTTGCTCTAGCAATCCAAACTATCGTGGTATATAGCGTCAAAGTTTTATTGTACACCGCATCCCAAACTTCGGGGGCGGCCGCGCCCGGCCGTGTGGCGCAATGGTATGAACTCGAACTCGAGATCCAGAGGTGGCGGGTTCGAATCTCTCCAAGGGCCTTACTTTTTCAACCGCACTATTTTGCATTTACTAGGTAGGAATACTTACTGCATGCCGTCACACATATTGAACAGGCTAACTGCAACCTTAATCCTTGGCAACGCGGTACATAGTTAATCGTCGCTTTACCGAGGCTTATTTACTGACGCACCCCAGCAGAAATTGGGCATATTCCAGCCTCAGGCCATCCCAAATTAAAGGTCTGTTCCAAATAGCTCATCTGAGATGCGATGAGTCTCGGGACGTTCTGGCATGAACCCCAATTATACTTCTGGTCCCAATGAAACGACCCGATGAGTTTCCAGGAAGTTAGAGGCAGATGAGCCCATTGCAACATGACGTAAGAACGACTATAGGCAATGTTTATGCCAGTACCAAGTCCAGGGGGGCACGTCTCCCTTCCCGATCGACAGCTTTGCGCCCGTTTTCTTTTTGGCGATTTGCGCACGTTCCGGGAGGTCGGAGTGCACTCCTCTCACATCGACTGACCTGGCCTGGGGCGGGGTTGACGAATCCTCCACGTTCCCACATGCTAAGCGAACGAGGCACGTGGTTAGGGCGCCTCGTTACTTGCTGCGATCGTGTCTAAATTGTAATACCGCCTGATGATGCACTAGTCTGATGCAGTGCAGCCGCTACGGTTTGAGCCGATATAGCAAGCGTGCGAATTCGCAAAATTAGTCGGAGGAGAGAGGGTTGAAGGGCGGGGCGGGCCAGTAACAGGCGACTAAAATTGCCTTACAGCTGCACACGGAAATATTTATCCGCTCTCCCCGGATTTAACCCGTCTCATTTCCAAAGTTGTGGCGGGCTGATGGCCACCTGGGGGAGGGGGTTGCAAACCCAAATTGCGTATGACACCCGGGGTTGGTGTTTTGAACCTCATCGCCCAGACCTGCCACCGTCAGTGGGCTTGGGCATTACGACGACATTGTCATCGCTCAGATGTGCGCATTATGGCGGTCGACCCGGGCCGCGCCCACTTACCTCCGTGAAGAACAACCAAATGTCGGCGATGGCCTGATTGAGGTGTTCTTCAGTCAAACTTGTACGTATTGCTATAGAAATACCTTGTTTGGTATAGCTGGTTTGGAAATTCGGTGTGATGATAGGGTAGCGATACTTCGTATTGGGGATGCAAAATAAATTTAAAAAATATTAAAAACTGGAACCGGTCCCGTACCGTCGACAGCCAAGATGTATTGGCTGTCGACGGTACCAAGATGTATTGGCTATTGGCGTCGGCTTGAGACCGACGATGTTTGGCTGCTGGCTGGTACCAGCGCTGGTACTGGCATTCATTGTATTCAACGTAGGAAAATATTTCCTGGTACCGACGAAGTACCGGCATTGCCAGTTCAAACACCAGACCAGTACCGCCGGTACTGATTCAGTATCCCTCACCGTTATATGTTCAAGATCGCTTCTTCAAACCAGGCTGCCTTCTAAAGTTCTTCAGACTCCGCTTTGAGCCAACCTCTGATGGCAGAACTCGACAGGTCATTTTAGACGAGCCAGTTGTAGTGCAATGCAAAATGTGGCCCGGAATAAATCAGATACTTAGTGATAATGCTTTACGTAATTATAATAAGTTATGGAAATATCGTACAATGTATCATACTATTTGAGTAAAAAATATGTCTGTCTGTCGTCTTTTGTCCTTTAGTGGATTGCCATCGTGTGTAGGTCAAACTATGGGTCGCACGTGCTTGTATGTATCCAAATTGGATCCGTGTGGAGCTCGTGCACACAAAGAACCCGAGGTCATCTCACGCCTTTTTCCTCTCCGCACTAAGTCCTCGAAGATACTATCTCCACGTACTGACTTCCTCATTTCCGTTAATACTCCCTTCAGTGCACTAAGATGCAAGCATATGCATACGTTTGCCATCAGTTTATCGTTCCATTCACTCGAAGCAAAATCTTTTCTCACGGAGGTTTGTTTATTGGGGTTTAGGGGCGCATCAACTGCAGTGGTCTTCCCCCGGTTTGATGCAAACGCACACTTCGCACCCGACCCCCCCCAGTAGGACACCCAAACACACACACACACACACACACAAACTAATCAACTTCCTTTCCTGGAGCTGCCGACGTGTTGGCGGATTTGCTTGGCTGCTCGACGTCTGGCGGCTGCCTCGGCCTTGCCCTGGTTCAGCCATCGGAGCCTCCAGTGGTGTTGTGAACACGACATCCGCGGTCGGATCCAGGACGGTACCATCCATTGATGCACTCTGGGTGCTCCCAGCAGGTGGATCTTCTGGACTGAAAAAAAGAAAAATAATTAGATCTTACATGCTGAACATTGAATGTTGGTAGTGTTGCGGAAATGGGTAGAAAAAGCTAGAGCAACGGCTATAAAATTAGAGTTTGAGGTAGGGAAGTATGTACTTCCTAAGAAAAATACTGAGTCTGGATTATGCCAAAACAGTTTCTGACAAGGGACATTATAGACCAGCATTATGGCAGTTCATTGCCAAATGGTTTGCAATGGTGGCTTATCAGAGTCCATGTTCTGCTATGCCTGTTGGACACACTCTGATCCCATCACTCATGTCATGCAATTGCATGCCCCTGGTTAGTTTGCCACACAATGCTACAAATTCAAACAATGAGCAGACCCGAGACTAGATCCTATGCTGCTTAGTGTTAAATACCACACACCACACTAGGCTGTGTGCACCATGGTACCAACCGAGCAACTGGGACAACACAATTTGCAACTTTGTTTATGATAAATCAACAATGGAATTAGCAGATCAAAGTTGCCAGGTAGCAGTTGCACAATCATATCATGTTGTGCTACAGGTTATGCTATTGCCATACAAGGCTTCTACAGGGTGTAACAATACAATCTTGAACACTACAGAACAATATACCTCACCAAGTATTCACGTCAACTTCCCAGGTTACCACAATTTGGAACATAGCAGTGTCAGATTTGATTTAACATGTTTGTCTTATGTCTTTAATGGTGAGGTAGGACTGCATCCAAATAAAAGTTCTACCCATTTCCTCCAAATTACTATTCAAATTAATACAGCTACATGTACTGACATACCATAATCAATCATGGTTACACTGTACCCTGTACGTGCATATGCGATGTTTAAATGAGTTGTTGCTACTCCTGCCAGCTAATCTTACCAGGGAGTCACATCATCAGGACCAGTATGCACATCTTGCACATCCATGGCGAGCAACTGGTTGAGCAGCTTCTTTTGAGCTCGCTGATGTAGCCGAGCACCTCTTCCTCCAGAAGCTGCTTGCTGTTCCCTGTGCACAAAATATAACAGTCTTAAAGGGCAGTTATGCACATGTCTCAGATCCATACTATGAAACTTATCGTGGTTTAGGGGTGCATCGACTGCAGTGGTCATGCAGCTACTATGAAACTTATATGTGCTTAAAGTGTACTAGAATGGCCAACCAGAACATAAATTCAATAGTACTTCTGCCTCACATGATCAGTCAGCATATCATAAGAAGGTGAAGGTGTGAGAGCAGTCAGGCAGCCAGACCACAGCAGCAAAAGAGCTGGGAGGCCAGAGATGTAGCAGCAAAGTCTGGCTGCATGGATCACAGCAGCAGTGTCCAGCTGCTGCAGTCGCATGAGCTTCGGATGGCCAGGGGGACGTGCTGTTGTTGCAGTGTCAGGTTGGTTGCACAACGTTACAGTCGCTCCGACAGGCATCCACAACTGCAGGAACATTGCCAAAGATAATGTGGCTGTCAGTACTGTCTCATGCTATACATATGACAATAATTCAAAACTTTCCTTAAACTGCAAATTTACAGTGGGAACTGGGTATAGGGCGACTCCTCATGCTGGTAAATTTGCAAGTTAAGGTACTTCTTAATTTCTTGGAATTTCTTTTTCCAATGGAATGTCTATGGATGTGCTTAACATGCTGTGCAAGCTTAACCTCAAGTTTCCATCTCCATGTGTGTCAACTAATAAGTGTACACTAATGTGGCAAAAGGTGGAAACTAAGAATTTTTTGATAATTGCTGAATCAATTGCATGTAGTTTTGAATTTCCTCTTAAATAACATCTCAGAAGTATCAGGTAAAGGGTGGTTAAACTATGGCACAGAGAACAGCAGTGTGACATGGATTACCCAATGAAGAATGTACCCTATCATTAACTGAAAGGTAAGCACAAGCCCCAAAAATGAGTAGTTGCATCTTCCGAATCATGTTAAATAACATGGTACTCTGAAAGAAAACTTCTAAATTCTCAAAACACCTTAATGCACAAAAATGCCACCAAACCTAACATAAGCTGCTTTTGAAGAATTTCTAATATTTTCTACAATTTCTAACAATTTCGAATATTTTTTAGAAAACGTTTTTGGAGAAAAATTCACACATTTTCAAATGTAAAAAACCTAAACTAACCTAACCAAACCAAACGTAACCAATTCACTTGCTTTATGGATGCAAATGTATGTAAAACTTGCCTTGCTACAACCTTAAAGCACAATAATACCCATGCACACTAAATACCTAGGTAGGTACCTAGTTCACACCTTTCAGTACCACACATCAATACCTAGCCAAAGATGACAATGGGGGAAACTGTTGAGGCCACCATAATATCTTCCTAGGGTGTCACAATTTCTGCATATAGGTTGGTATTATATTTACAATGAACCACCTGTCAATACAATTGTCATTATGGAATGGTCATGCTTACTCACCTAGACAATTGCAATGTAGATGAAGGAAGGTTCATCGATGGTACAGCTACATCCCGAAGAGCAGCCCTCACATTGGGCATAAGAGCCCTCTTCACCAGATATGAAGGGTCAAGGTCCTCTTCTGTGAAATGCTTTGAGCATGTTCTGACATTTTTTTACACAATGTTGTCCGCCCTTGCACATCGATGCGCCCATTTCGCCCTCATAGACGGATCCTTGGGAACGTAAAAAGAAAACGCCGCCTCGAGCAACAGGTTGCCACAGCGCACACACCATCATACGACCGCGTAGGGTGGCGGGAGTTATATAGCAGTTAAAAGAATATTACACGGATTACGTCCCGGACCACAGCACTCCACGCTTGCGACAACGCTCGGAGGCGTATAAATGATATAAATGGTGGGGTGGCGAAATTCGGCGCAGCCTGGCAGTCGTACTTGTGACGTCACAGCTTAGGAATGTGGGCCTATGGCGGCTGCAGAAGTGACAACCCCCTGTGTCCAACTCCTTTGCCACAGCAAAGGGCGACGTGCGGTCCCAGGATCCCCTCCTTCCGTGCTATGAGCACGAAGGATTCCCCGTCAGGGGGATCTCGCGGTGGCGGGGCCCGGGCTCCTGGGCGCGGCCGGCGTCCGCCTTCCGGGGAGGGCGGGGGGTCCCCGGGCATGCCGGCGCGGGGTTGGACCCCTGAGGAGAGAGGGGAGGGTGAGTGAGCGTGGTAAGGGCGCCCTGAAGGGTTGCTGACAAGAGAGGCACCCTGAAGGGGTGCTGCAAGGAAAAGTGTGAAGATAACTGTCGTGCGAAAGGGGGAGAGAGACACAGCGTTTGGAGGGATGGGAGTAGCCGAACAGAGGCGGGCGCAGTCACGGTGAAAACCCGCTAGCCCGATCCATTAAACCAGAAAGGTACCTCTGTCGGCTCTAACCTATTGGGTGGGATGGGACAAAAACAATCAAAACTGACCGCTGATACAAGTCGGTTTCCCGACGGCGCTCGAGAGCACCGCTGGGCCGAAGGGGAGTGGGAGGGAGGCTACGCTGGCTATTCCGGCGAGCAACCGACTAGTGGCGTCGGCCGGCTAATCCGACTAAATGATTTAACCGGGTAATCAAGTTAAAACCGAACGGCGAGGCGAAGGACCCACAGCTGGGGGTCGAAACACGAGAGGCGAGGGTGCCTTATCTGGGGGCGCTCACGGAGGACGGACGCCGGACCGCGCAGTCTGGGATACGCGCGGAGGACGGCGGACAGCGTACGTCACCAGAGAGCGACGTTTCCCCCCCCCCCCCCCCCCCCCCCCCCCCCCCCCCCCCCCCCCCCCCCCCCAACCCGCGGCCGCGGATCTAACGTCTAACTGCACAGACGGCTTAGACACCGCTTCACGCGATAAGGGCCATCCGCGCCGCGACAAGGATCGGCCAAAAATAATAGCCAAAACGGTAGTATGTAGCAAATGTAGGACAACGCGACCGAAGCGGTCCGACAGCAACAACGAGTGAGGTTTTAACAGCCAACTAGTGGTCCGGGTGGCTGACGTCACCCGGGGGGAGGGGGGGGGCTGAGTTTCCCGTAGATGCCCTAATAAAGACACCTACGAGACAGCTGGGAGAGGGTGGGCGGGGGTCTTGGGACAGCGGGCAGCTTCTTTGCTCGATCACTAGTGAATCTGCAAGACACCAGGTCTTGTCGAGCCCGTAGATATAAAATACGTCGTACCAAAAGGGATGCACAAATAGAACAATCTTGACACACACGCACGGCATCGCATGGAAGCCAAGGCATTTAGACGCATTAAATGTACTGCAATACACTATGAGTGATTATGTCAAAATTTCCACTAAGAATGCCTGCGTCAACTTGTCGATGAGTTGGGAAGGCGTTGGATGCTCTGTCAAGCCTGTAAGGAGTCCAATTCGCACAGTAAGCAGGGAATGTGAAGGTAAGTGAGAAAACAACTCGGCCAACACAGATATGGAATTCTGCGCTACTGACGTGACAAACAAAGAATGCGCGGAGGAAGCATTTTCCAAGGGCGGTGAAATGCATGGGCAAGGCAAATTGGCAGCGAAATGTATGACAACAGTTATGTGTCAAATTTGTCTTGATTATTTGATGCACACAAAAGGCATGTGCCTGAATTTACGTGTCCAGAAGTCGCTCCCTCATGAGTAGGCTAGAGCGTTTCACCTGGTGTCATTACACTGCAAGATATCAAGCATTGCTTCCATCCATGAAGTGAACTCTAATAGTGTGTGACGAACATCAAATAAACAGTTTAAAAAAAACACGAATAACTAAAAAAAACTTCACCATGTTGCGATCTGCAAGCAACTACACATCATTACTCTGTATCTACAACAGTAACTGCGGACGCACATATCCAGGCGCACTATCTGTAACTAAAACACGACATGGGAAATGACGGACAGAACATTTAGACCAGCAATTAACCCAGCATACAACCAAACATATACGAATGGTACGAAATGCTATTATAGGAGATGTGTTTTGTGAATGTCTCACGGCCTTGACTAAATGTATCGTCCATATGTTCCAGGTCTAGTTTTATATAATAATACGCTGTTCTTCGAACCTTTACTGCACATAACATGGTTGCAGTTACCGAAATGTGTTGAGTAATTCATGTGTAGATGATGTACATGGCAGGCGTAGCCACATAAGTGCCAATTGATCTACCAGCGATCGCTTCGCACACAGTTGATGCACTGTTCGTGACTGGGCGGGCGACGGGACATTTAACGACATGTTGCGACACGGTGGACCATGGCCGACCAAATGCCACCGAGCGGCACCACGTTCGCTTCCGCAGCGCGACTGTCACGTGCGTCAATGCCGTTACACGTGTCATTTCTAGTGGCCGCCCACAGTGCTGTAAACCACCGAAGCGATCTGGCAGCTCGCCTGGCATCTGGCAACTCAGAGCACACCACTCCTGGGAGGGGGCCGCTTGTGCGTGGAAGCTGTCCAGGTCTCTGCAGGCCACAGCTGCGCAGTTTATATATATATATATATATTGACATATTCAAATCGGTTCCAATACCTGTTTATATGAGCAATCCACATCCTTATTCGTAGTCCAGACATGTGCCAGAATCCCAAGCGAGAATGCCGAATCCTTTGCAAACTCAATGTCCGGAATCTTGATTATTTTTTTCAAACAGTTGCCACCAGGGGGCGTCGCCACCGGGGGGAGGGCAGAGGGGACAGTCGCCCTCCCCCTGCCGTGAGACTGGGGGGTGCCGCCCCCCTGAAATTTGAGGAGGCCCCTATCCGGAAATGCACAGGAAAAAGGTGAGCAAGAAGCCGACGAGACAGATATCATGCTGTCAAGGAGGCCCCAAGATTGGCAACGAGGCCCCCATAAAATATAATCAGGCCCCTATAAGAGACGTAGGGCAGATATTGGGAGGAGGCCCCCGGGACGAAAAGGATGCCACCGAGACGGGCAAGAAGCCACCCAGGTTAGACAAGAAGGCTTCCGATGTGTGGCAGGATATTCTTAATTTGGAAACCCAGGCCCCCAAGATGGAACCGGAAGCCCCTACAATAGAAAATAAGGAATGATAGGATATGCTTCTTCGGACGCAAGAGGGAGCCCCAAGATGTTAAGAAGGTCTCCGCAGAAATGAGAGAAGGCCACTGAGACCAGCCAGATGAGGACCATATTTTGGAAGAGGAGGACCCTAGAAGAGAATATTTGGGACTATGACGCAAAAACACCCTGCTAAGAGGATAATGAGGCTCTAAACACAGACGAGGAGGCCTCCAAGACGTGATAGGAAGCCCCTAATTTGAGAAAGGAGTAACCTAGCAGAGGGTAGGAGGCCCCAGAAATCAAGAGAGTGCCAACAATTGGAACGGAGGCTCCCAGGATTGCAAAGGAGGCCCCTAGGATTGCAAATGAGGCCCCTGGATTGCCAATGAGGCCCCCAGGATTGCAAAGGAGCCCCCAGGATTACAAAGCAGGCCCCCAGGATTGCAAATGGGGCCCTCATGATTGCAAATGAGACCCCCAGGATTGCAAAGGAGGCCCCAGGATTGCACAGGAGGCCCCAATGATTGCAAAGGAGGCCCCGGGATTGCAAAGGAGGCCCCGGGATTGCAAATGAGGCCCCATGATTGCAAATGAGGCCCATGATTGCAAAGGAGGCCCCCATGATTGCATAGGAGGCCCCCAGGATTGCAAAGGAGACCCATAGGATTGCAAAGGAGACCCCCAGGAATACAAAGGAAGCCCCCAGGATTTCAAAGGAGGTCCCCAGGATTGCAAAGGAGGCCCCCAGGATTACAAAGGAGGCCCCCAGGATTGTAAAGGAGGCGCCCAGGATTGCAAATGAGGCCCCCAGGATTGCAAAGCAGACCCGTAGGATTGCAAAGGAGGCTCCCAGGATTTCAAAGGAGGCCCCCAGGATTGCAAGGGAGGTCCCCAGGATTACAAAGGAGGCCCCCAGGATTACAATCTGAAGATTACAATCTGAAAACAAATCCTTGAAAATCACGCTGAGCCTGGGGCTACCGAAAAGTCACGCCGGGACCATGAAAATCACGCTATGGGCACGACAGGTTGTACCGTTCCCCAACAGTCTCATTGGGACACAAATGAAGCCGGGGAAACGAAAAACAATCCGGACATAGATAATCACGCTGGGCCCCAACAATGGCACCAAAAGCCTCCAAAACTTATTGGACCTCCAAAAGTGTCGAAGTCGCTCAAACTCGCGCTAGGGATCCAAGCAAATGACATCGGGATACAAAAGATTACATTGGACTAAAAAGTCGCGTCGGAGCCCTTCAAAATCACTCCGGGGGCCCAAAATATCGCGCCGGGCCAACAAAAGTTGCAGCTGCCCCCAAAAATAAATTATCAACCGGAATGTTACTCTGCGAGCTCAAAAATCCGGTCAAAGTCCCCAAAAACCCGTTGGGCACCGAAAAAAAACGTGTCAGGGCACCGAAAAAACCGCACCTGGAAATCGAAAAATCGTACCGGGACCCAAAAATATAAATTAAGGACCACTACAAAATTAGAACTCTATGTCCACAAAGTTCGATCAAATCGATCCCAGCACAGGAAAATTAAGAACAGGTCCGGAAAAAATACCCGAAGTGCTTTTATACTCCGAAGGGTGCCATCAGCTGAAAAAAAACTTCTTCAGTGGCCGCAGTGGCATATCAAAGGGGCAAATGCCCCCCCTCCCAAGAGGGATAAGCTTCTAAGAATCGTGCCGAGGTTCCCAAAAGTCGCGCTGTGGCCACCAAAATTCGCGTCGGTCCACCAGAAATATCGCAAGGGGCTCCAAATAAATACGTCGGACCCAAGAAACTCGCTCCGAGGCCCGAAAACCTGCGACAGGAACCGCCAAGATCGCGTTGGGGCCACAGCTAAGCACAACACGCCCAGCAAATTCAAACCGGTCCCCCAAATATCGCGCTCGGGACCCACGATTCCTATCGGTAGTCCCAAAATTCACGTCGGGGCTCCTAAAAATTGGCGTCTAAGGCCCCATATAAGCACAGTGTGACCCCAAAAATCGCATCGGTATCCGAAGAAAAAAATCAAGCTGGAGCCCTCCAAAATAAGGAGGATTCCAAAAATAAATGTCCGGGTCAGGAAAATGGCTCTGAAGCACCGAACATATCATCAGATGACTTCACAAATCGCGTACGGCCCCGAAAAACATATCGGAGTTCGAAAAATCGAGGTGAGATACCAAAACTTGAGGCCAGGAGCTCGAAAAATCAGGCCGGGGTTCTGACTTTAAAGAAGATTGATAAAATATCCACAAACATCGCGTTGAGACCAGAAACTGGCGTTGGGTCCCCGGAACCACGCGCCTGGGCGTGATAAGTCGCGCTTGGACCTGGAAAAATCGCACCGAAGCCCCAAAATCGTACTGGGGCCCCACAAATGTGCGTCAGAAGCCACAAATAAACACAACCGAACCCTAAGAGCAAAACGGGGCCGATAATGCAACTGGCCCTCCAAAGCGCAGAGTCTCGCAAAAAGCGACAGGGCCTTAAAACATGCGTTGCAGCCCAAAATAAACATGCTGGGAGCTCTAAAGGAAGTACACCGGGAGTTCTCCAGGCATACAGGGGCCATGCGACCGCACACGGGCCCTGTCCTTGTGCGGTCGGACAAGAGGCTGGGGACGCAAAAAACAACATGGTCCCAAAACGAACAAAAATACCGGGGACTAAATAAACAAATCGGGATCTTTGAAAACGCCCCGACACCTAAAAAATCCTCGATGTACAAAGAGCAACAAAACACTAAAACGAGCAGGGGTTTCGAAGATGTGCTGGGCCCCTAACGAAAATGGATTGGAGCCTTAAGACATCCGTAGACGAAGAAAGACGAAACGGGTAAAAAGAACACTGAGGCAGGGCCTCGGTTCGGTAGATAATCTGGGAGCATATTTGATCACAGATATAAGGTCATCAAAGCTCAGCGGGTATCCCCATTTTTAATCGCTATAAAATGTGGGAAGTAGGGAACTAATGATCGAAATTGATTAATTTAATTTTCGCGGCGAACGCTCATAGGAAGGATTCCATGACGTCAAGTATGGCCCAAGTCTATCATGTGGCAGCAATTAGCAAACGTAGGAGGCCTAGCAGAAACCGTAGCATCGCACGAAGTGTGGCGAATGTGCCGAATGCGCAGAATGGGTGTGCACGTGCACGAATGTTGGAATCGTGGTCACCGGGCGCTATGAACTGGAATGTCTGAAATTAAGAAATTATACATTTTAAAGTGATTTGCACAGGTGTAATTTCAGCAGCGTGAGGTGGCTTATCAAGGGATACCAAGAAAAACCTTATGACAGGGTGGGGGGAGTTAGGGTTGAAATCCGACGAATCAGAAACGATAGTGGTAGATCAGGCCTCTCCACAGGACAATTCAGTTGGTCACTAATTATTTTATTTAAAAGGTCACCTTTGAAAAAATTGTGGTCGAAATCCGAGGACTTTTTAATGGGATAGGTGAACTTGCTCCAAATACGTTTGCCCCTCCCCTTGACGCAAATATAGGTACGCCACTGGTCCCCCAATAATTCTCGGAAGCATGCGCCCATGGGGCAAAACCAACATTGAGGGGGCAAATTCCCCTCACAAGCACACAAAACGAGACCGATACCCCATACAAAATGGGAGGAATTATGTTTTTAAATGCATTTTAGTCATACAAACTTGTCTTCTGTGATTACGGCCTGCATGATTAAAGCTTCCCAACTTCAATATCTTCTCAACGACGTCATTTACAAAACGGTACAACACAGCGAAAACCATGGGCGTGGCGGCGTGGAATTTGAAGGTTTTGCGTTATTTATGCATTGCCATTGCTACATTGTTGCATTGTCATTTATGCATTGTTGTTCAATGCTTCTTCTCGCCGTGAATTTATTCGCTCATGATATATTATTTTAGGTTGTGTGCCAGGTGCCTTGCAGCCAGCACCAAA